>JAUIMY010000036.1:0-107769 GCA_033557855.1 Hydrochus callosus | reverse complement strand
GGCCGTGTTGGGACGAATTGGGAATCAAAATGTCAAATGCTTTGTAATGAAACCGCATTTAGGAAGACGCTCGCTTTATTTCCACGCAATTATAGCCCGTATCGGACAAACAAAAGAGGAAATTGCAGTGCACAGAACCAGGAAGGAAGCGAATCATAATCGGGCGCCCTGTGCACTGAACAAACGCCGTCACTTCCGTGCAGCTTTGACGGCATATTTTCCATTAGGAGCCGGCTCTTCGTAAGTGTGCCTGTCTGGGCGTGAACAGTAGCCTGGATCGTATGGACATAAATACAGTAGATCGAGAGAATCTAGGAAGTAATCGGTCGTCTTCAGGTGATAGCAGTAACCTAGAATGAAGAGAACAATATTGAAGACGATGGTCGAACGTTGAAAACATCAGTCACCACTCACCTTCTTCAGTGACCCCTGCATACGGTCTCCTACACTGATAGGGCGCACAAGTTTCATCGACGTCTCCCTTCCAAATATATACGTTCACGTGGCCTATGGCTTTTGCTACGTTGTCGGAATGGAAAACAATGAGACGACTCGTGACATCTTGGCTCATCAAGTTCATGTTGGCTGAGCCAAAGGCTGGATCCAAAGCTGTGATCTTGCCGAAGCTCTGTTGCATTTCCGTCCCGAGAAAGCCCATTATTTGGCAACCGACGCCTGCACATATCCCTTCGAAGGTCATTCCATTCTGCATGAACCGTTTCAACCCCAGGTTGCGGATTTCTTCGGCTGTGAAAAGATGGGGATGTTGGAATTCTCACGTGCACGTCGAATCAATTAAACCCGTTCGTTACCACAGTGACGAGCACTCACCGATTTTAACCACCTTCTCGACGGTCATGTCGTATATTGGATCGGTCGTCGCCCAGTTGACGGCCAAATAATTCATTCGGAGCTTCTTGTTTATGGCGGTGTAAAATTCCACAGGTTGGTTTCCCCATCCGTGTATTATCACGACGAGGGTTTTATTACTCAATATTTCCCGTAATTCAACATCCTCGCTCGGTTGGTTTGCACCGTTAACGTAGAAATCCAAATGGACAGCTATGTCGGAGGCGATGTCGTCCATCTCAATCGCAGTGTTGGTGATGAAGTCGGTGGAGGTGAAAGACGGCACTTCGGAAAGAACAGTTGAATATCTTCTGTTTATCTGGGCAATTATATTTCGATCGTGAGAATCAACAACAGAACTTACGTCCTTCAATAGTGTACTCTCCGTTCAAACACTGCGACTCGTCACTGAACTGGGACACGCCGTCTTTTTTGAATGCGAATGCTGCTTGATTTTTCCGGTACGTGTGGTAGAGATCGATAACGAACAAATGGAAATATAAATCTGCGAACGAATGATGCTGCAGTGAGTGTGCGTTAAAATAAGTGAGACGTGATTTGGACAAACCTCTGTTATATCTGGCGTCATCGGCCCAATAAAACGAATCCTTGAGATTCATGTAATACACTTTCTCGCTCAGCTTCACCCTCTTATAGTTTTCGGTCAAATTGTACTCGGCATCCAAAAAGATTTTGCCATGGCCGACGGTCTCGCCTTTGGAGAACGAAAACATTCCTTCGTTGGTGTTCCATGTCTGTATGCACGTGAAATAAAGCAAATCGCTCGAATTGGACTGGAACATTTGTCTCGCTGGATTTAAGGCCGTTAACTTGGCAACACGTGACGAACTGCCTTCGGTAAATTGTCGAGCGGCACTCACTCCAAAGTGGACGCCCACGTCGACCGTCGTCATGTGCACGTTGCTGGGTGAAATATTGAGTATTCTTAAGAATTGGCTAATCTTTTTCCCTGAAAATCGAGTAAGTGCACAAAGGACTCTTCGCATTGCACACGCACGCAAACTCACCGATGTTCGCCACGTTTGCATCAGAGATTGCGCTACCGTAGTCGGTGAGTGTTTGTCCGATCGCCCAGTGTACTTCAAGCACCCTCTCGCTACCTGAGCTTCTCTCCTGTCCGTAGAATTTCTTAGGTTGATTGTTGTAGCCACCGATTAACAGTTTGATTTTTTTATATTTGTAGAATTTTTCATCATTCCAAGCAATCCTCAACCTTCCGTTTTGATTGCGCAAGAAAACTTGCACGGTGATATCTAAAGCTTTCGTGGAGGCATAACTTGCAGTTTGGCAATCATTCTCGTAGGATTTAGCATTCTTTTCAGCAGCAAGATCCTCGGAAGTAATTCGATCAGATAGATTGGGGGAATCGCGACGAGGATTCTTAACTTTGCTGTTGCTATGAACAGCAGCAGCAATTAGAGACAGTAGTACGAGATGCACGAACAACATTTTTCAGAACTTCGCAGCGCACACAACTGATTTTTCAAATGACACTGGTCCGGTTATATTGCCCACTCGAACAATACGTCGACGTCAAAACGGACCAAATCAGTACGTGGTTCAATGGAATCGAGCCACATGTATAATTGGTGCACCACGTTCGGTGCGAAAGTGGGGAGAGAGAGGAAGCGCCGATAGGCTAGCGCTTACGTAAAAAGGCAGGGAAAAAACAACCCAATTACGGCTTTCGCGGGCTTGGTCAATGCCAATGTCCACTGTAGTGGTGCTGCTGGTAGGACGAAAATAGAAAAAGGAATGAGGACGAATAATACGAACTGGATATCGCTTTATATTTCAATACGTAGGCATCCAAAACTACACGCGCGCACCGTTCCGCCCTCTCTTATGGGAATACCCAACTAGTACAATTTTTCACGCAGCAACCTACTTTACCCACTGCGTTGATTGTGATCAAGGTGCGGTGTGAACCGGGCCGCCTTGTTGGGTCGATGGTTCGCCCCTCCCCCCTCCCCGCCTAGTGCCACGGCTGCTGTTTTCCATTGTGAGCCGGGCCGCGTCGCGTTTTCCCCATTCTGCGCATCTCGCCGCGCATCCGTACATACCAGTCGCCATATTGAAATCTTTCAATCAGAAAAATTTTGTAAGTAAATAGGACGTTCCGGGGCCGTCGTTGCGACTTTTCCACTTCCGTCCCTCCACCGTCCGTCCGTCGACTACCGTTGAACGCGATCCGTCCCTTCCGTGCGGCGTGCGACGTCCGAGGAATCGGCGACAACTCCCCCGACCACTTTGTGCTCTGTGTCCCCGTCTGTGTGTGTTGCATAAAAGAGTGGCGATTCGAAAAAGTCGCGGAGGAAACAGTCGAAGGGAGCGGACGACGCCGAGGACCGATCGCGCGTCCCGTCCGGGCGAGCCTCCTTCGGATTCCGGGCGATCGTCCCTCGGACGTATCTGACACCGCTTTGACAGATGTTGACGTTCGCTCCGCCAGTCGAGGGATTTTCGTCGATTTTCTGACACCGTCGCGCCTTCGGTGTCGCCTACTCCGGCTCGTTCGGCCTTCCTGCGGGGGATTTTCGAAATTTGCGTGCGATCCGGCCCCGTCGACGGACGTGGGGGAGGCGGAACAGCTGATAACGGTCTTTGAGGTCAGGTGTCGTCCGGTTCGATTTTTAAATGCCTCCCTTATGGTGACGTTACGTTGCGTTTTCGGTCCGTTTTTGCCGAAATTCCGGGCCTAAAATTTCCCCAGAACTAAGGACGTCGTGTCACTTCCGTGAGTCACACGGCCATTAGCGGGATCGCTAATCGGTTTCCTTCTCGGAGTTTGAAACATCGCACCTCTCTCTCGTAATCGTAATCCCCTTATTCGCGAAAACGTCGGAAAAACGCACTCGGACTTAATTTTCGAAACATCAGTAGTACAAAATTGATTAACTTCCAAATTCTCATCGTTCTCATGCGACTCGATCGAAAAGTGCAGTGGAAAAGTTGCGAAAACGGCCCGAATTCCCCAACCTTCCGCCGAACGATCGATTTCAACAATACGTTCAATTGTCAACATCTCGTCGATTGTTCAATTTTCAACAGGCGAACTCGATCGTTGTGTCGGAACGTCGCACAGATGTGACGTCGAGTGTGCGATGCTCGCAAACGTTTTCTTTTAGTCGAATGTCGGCGTTGTATTGTTCCAGGCAAAAAGCGTAGATACATATTTAGAGTGTGCGTGAAATTTCCATTGTTCGGAGTGATTTTTTTGCATCTTTGGATAGCGAAATGTCAGTCTTGAATCAAAGTGGCGAGGAGCAGGTGGAGTGTCCCTTGTGTATGGAACCGCTGGAAGTTGACGACCTCAACTTTTTCCCTTGCACTTGCGGATACCAGGTATGTCAAGTTTTCCCAAAATTCACATCCTCCAGTCCAAGGTCTTCAGAATAATAAAATAATTCGGTTTATACTAAAAATCCTTCCATGTCTGTTCAACCATTTACGTTGCTCTACTGCTCTAAACGAACTTTCCGTTGTTTCGCGCGTTTACTTTAAACTCGTGAATTTTATGGATCACCCATTTTATTCTCTCACCTTTTATTTCCATTGTCTGCTCTCGCCACGAATCCAATGTTTACACCAACGTTTCCTAATCAGCTGTTTCCCATTCCTGGTGGGCCTCCTTTTGTTTTTGATGGTGATTGTTTTGCATTCATTTAGCTGAATTTGCGTGTTTTGAATCGTTGCTCGTCGATTGATTTTTGTTTCGTTTCTTTTGTCTTATACGCTATTCGCGATTCAAGCCCCCTATTAGCCGTGGGATGGAACCGCTTTAAGTAGGTACAGCGGTGGATACAATTATGGGAATTTTCTAAATTAGTGATAAAAATTTAACGGATATCTTGCAATTCAGTTATTAGAAATAGGATAATAAATGTAAAGTATCATATAGTCATTTCACTAGCAAAATGAACTCCATTGAGGTGAGGATTTGGAATTAGTGAAGAAAATTTAAATAGTCGTTGAATAAAAGTACGGAAACTTTTACAACCGATATAACTTGGTTGAGTAGATTACGAGGGCCGAAGGTTGCAGTTGCCAATGCGATTCTGACATTGACTAGTGGAATTAAGGGACGCTAACTTCAGACTGGTTTTTTTTTTTGCTCGTTTGACGTTTCGACGTTCCAATTTTGAGGTTGCATTCGCCCATGCGAATTTGACGTTGACTTTTGGAATTTCAACGAACGCCAACTTCAGACTGCTTTTTTTTTTGCTCGTTTGACGTTTCGACTTATGAAGGTTGCATTCGCCAATGCGATCCTGACATTGACTGATGGGATGCTAACTTCAGACTGGTTTTTTTTTTTGCTCGTTTGACGTTTCGATTTTTAACGTGTGGTTTTATTCACTCGCGAAATGAAGGGATGATTGCAAGCAAGCAGTCTATTTTTCTATACGTTATATTCCTCGTTTTGGTCAAGTTTACCAAGTGTCCGAACTTCAATGAGCGGTAGTATGTAGATGTGCAAGTAAAATATTCAAACGGAACTTGTGGCGCGATTACGAGGGCTTTCTGATTAATATACTCCTGGGAATCTTCTCCAGTAATTATCGAATTTTGACCAATCAACTGTAAACTCCTAAATTTAAAATTTTGCTTAAATTTCAATTAATTTGTTTTAAAATTCGACTGTTTAATGTACGCTCGTCGACGGGTGGTTTAAATGATGAACGGCACTTTTTCGAAAAGTGTAGATAATCTAATCTGGTAATTTGTTGGTGTACGTAGTTTATTATCTTTTTAATTCTGTACGCTTGCTCTTTGTTTTCGACTTCCTAATTCCAAAACGTATTTTCGATAAGGATAAGGATGTTTAGGATTATGTTATCTCCCTTGTTTTATCTCAATATTCGAATGTTATATTTCCGTATTCCTGGTATTCTGTTTTAGTTTTTCAATTTATTTCTATATTCCTGGTATTCTGTTTTTCAATATATTGCAACAAAACGTGGAGTTTTTTGACAATGCATTTTATTTGATAATAAGTCGAACAAAATATGGAACTTTTTGACCATGCATTTTATTCGATAATAAGACGAATTCTTTAATAGCAGCAAAAAGTTTTTAATTTTGTTGTTGTGTTTTTCCGAATGGAAAACGGTCACTTTTTTAACGTTCGTAAATCCAGGTACGTTACCTGCACAAAGAGAATATTTCCGGTAATTCGTAGATATGCCGGTTCTGTTGGCACCGGATCCGCACGGACGAGAACGGCCTCTGTCCGGCCTGCAGGAAAGCCTACTCCGAGAATCCGGCCGACTTCACTCCACTTTCCAAGGAGCAGGTCGCCCAGCTGAAGGCGGAAAAAAGACAAAGGGACCAGCAACGGAAGGCCAAGCTAAGCGAAAGCCGGAAACACCTTGCCAGGTATCGTCCGTCCTACTCTCCCCCACTCTCCCTTCGTTCTTTCGAATCCCGTTATGAAATCATTCGCCAACAATAACAATATTCGCATTCGTATTTCGTCGTACTCAATGACTTTAATTGAACGCTTCGTTTGCAGTGTGCGTGTGGTGCAAAGGAATCTGGTGTTCGTCGTCGGGCTGCCGATGCGACTCGCCGACGCAGAGATACTCAAAAAACACGAGTACTTTGGCAAATTCGGTAAAATCCACAAAGTCGTCATAAACCAGTCGACCGCCTACGCCGGCTCACAGGGACCCAGTGCAAGTGAGTACTCGCTTCGGTCACCATTCGGACCATTTACCGTTACTAATGTAACAGTATGCTACTATTATATAACAATATATTACTAAAATAACAATATATTACTAAAATAACAATATACTACTAATACAATATCAACATACTACTAATATGAGAACAGCTTTGTTCACGAACGTGCTCTGAACTAACACCGTGAACAAAGCTAGGTTAATGTTTACAATGAATAAAAAAATTGTTTATTATTAGTAGATTAGATTAGTAGTGATCAGTCGAACGTATGACTTTGTGCTGCCTGGGAATTTTGTGCTTCTCAGGGTGTCCGTTCTGTAAGCGAAGCAATTCACGGTTAGAATGCCGCACAGAAGGAAACATTGAAAATGGTTGCAGGTGCATACGTGACGTACGTGAAGAGCGACGACGCTCTCCGGGCCATCCAGAGCGTGAACAACATAACGCTGGACGGGCGACAGGTCAAGTCCAGCCTCGGCACGACCAAGTACTGTTCCCACTTCATGAAGAACCAGCCGTGTCCCAAGCCGGACTGCATGTATCTGCACGATTTCGGGGACGCGGAGGCTTCCTTCACGAAGGAGCAGATGCACGCCGGCAAGCACCAGGAGTACGAGAAGAAGCTGCACGACGCGCTGCTCGCCAAGATGGCGCAGAAGGAGCAGCACCTGCTGCTGCAGCAGCAGCAGCAACAGACCGGCGCGCCGTCTTCGGTCGCCCAGGGCAACGGGAGCGGGGGCGCCGTCCAGCAGACGGACGGCGAGACGGGCAAGACGAGGACACAGCCGACGGCCAAGAGCAGAGAGAACGGAACGAACGGCACGCACAAAGAGGGCTGGCCCAACCTGAACGGCCTGGAGAAGGAGGAGAAGAAGGGCAACGGCACGACGAGCGGGAAGAGCTCGAAGTCGGGTGGCAAGGGGAAGGGGAAGGCGGGGCCGGCGGAGACGGGGGGGAGGGCGAGGAAGGCTAGTGACGAGGAGGGGATGATCCGGGGGAGCGGGGAGGGGAAACGGAACGGACTGTCGGCGTGTAATAAGCAAGACAAGTGCCTGGCCAGGGAAGACGCGGACAAGCCACAACAGAACACCGCCAAATGTGAGTATGGCCCGTTTATTTAGCACTTGGCTAGCCACATATTACAAGGAAAAAGATATATATGTTACAGTCAAAGTCTACGCTCCAGCGAATGGTATACACTGACTAGTCAGTGTATATGTTACCGTTAAAGTGTATAATCCGTTATTTCATGGAATAACTAGTTATTCCATGAAATACCGGTCTGTGACCGTTAAAGTATAGAATAGTTGACTATTCTATACTTTAACTAGTTATTCCATGAAATAGCGGTTTGACTCCATATAAAGTGTGTAATGATTTGCAAAGCAAGTTTCTAACTTAAAAAATCGCGTTAATCTATTAATACTATTGACACAGTGTAAACAACTAAGAATAAAAGTACGTTGTTTAGTGATATCACCATGGAAATAAGTGAAATGAAAAGTCTTTCTACAATTTGTTTGGATTATGGATTATTTCCAAATGTGAGTCAGAACAAATTCTATTTATCTGTTTTGTAAATAAACGTAAGAAATGCCTATACAGGGTGAGTCGTAATGAACGGACCGAACTTCAATTTCACAAAGACATTCAATCACGAGAGTAACAGGTGTCCTTCGTAGACAAAGCAAATAATATGAAAAAGGTGCATGACGGTATTTCTGAACATTTAATATAAGAACGTAATGATTACCCATAAGTTATTACATGAACTTTTGTTTATTTTAAATTTCCCTATAACTTGAAAACAAATAAGAATCGGATAATAACATACATTCCTGAAGTTTTGGTCCATTCCTCACGACTCACCCTGTATAAATGTTCACTTAAAAGTGAAAATCCACCAATGGGTTGAGTTCATGCTGGCTTGTACTAACTACGGAAACCTATCTAGTTCCTCAAGTTATATTCTTTGTCCCGTAGCTATTTATTCCATACTTTATTTTGTACCACTACGTTATTTTATAGAATAACTAGGTAATGTATGGAATAACTAGTTAAAGCATAGAATAGCCCAACTATTCTATACTTTAACGGTATTAAACCGTTAATTCATGGAATAACTAGTTATTTCATAGAATAACGGGATTATACACTTTAACGGTAACATATACATATATGAAATGTTCCATAATCTCTGGCAATTATACCACCCTTAAATGGTAATAAGTGAATTTATAGTACTGCGTCCATTAGATGAGTTTGTTAATGGCGTTGCGTGTCCAACATACGTTATTCACGGAGGAAGTTTGATTCTAGATAATGATTCCCGGAGGAGTGTCAGGATGTTAGCTGACAAGTTAGGAATGATTAGAACAGGTGAAATCTCATGCCTGGAAAACAAATAACTTATTCAGCTCAACTCCCTTTACGACCTTCAGGGTAATACCAAGGAATATACCTCGCTTATACCTATGAATAATTATAATGAATATTCTTTGCTTATACTTAACTTGAAATATCGAGAATTAAACAATGGATTTCAGTAATTATTTTCATTTGTATATTAGTTAATATTTTTACATTTTTTCCTCCCTTTTCTTATTTTAATTTTTCTTAGGTACCTAACCTCACAGAGAATTTATGACTATATTATTGAACTTTCTAAACTATAGAAGAAATATTAAAGGCATTCATTCCAAAAAGGCAATCCACCACACCTGTAAATCATGCCTGAATTAGTAAATTGACTTAGGTTATGATTTTCTGATTAACTAACTACCACAAAGATAAGCCACAACAATTGAATCAATTGCATTTCAAGAATTACAATTCAATTGAAAAAGTTTTAACCTATAGTAAGACCTACACCGCTTCTTAAACTCCCAGATCTTTGGTGGATGCGCCGGGGAATTAAATCCGTTAGTAGTATTTGAAATGCTTCAAATTATGCATTTATAATTCAGTGAAATAGTAAATAACAAAAGCAAATGTTACCTATCCTGTCTATACCTGTCTCCATAAGAAAATTTCCCTAATTTTATAAAATATATGTATTTAAATTCTGGCTTGACATTATATTTAGTAAAAGCTCCACTCCAGTAATTCCAGCATCACTGTCCCACATCGTGGACGCTAGCAAAGTCCACTTTGAAGAGGTCCTTTAAAATCGCCCCAAAAAGCAGCTATTGAGGTATCAAAGTGGCTCCTCAAAGGTTTTTTTGGCGGTTGGGAACAAAACAAGTTGTAAAGTGCCAAAAAAAACTAAAGATTTATTTTCTGGCTTATGCAGTCCACGTAGAAATAGATTTCCTATGTAAATCATTTTAAAAAATCAATTTATACAAAAATGTCCTGAAAACTGACAGACTAAACTCATTGGAATTTGACCTTAAATTGAGTAGCTATAGATATAAATACCTGTAAAAATGTTTCTTTCATTGATATATTTCTCAATTTGTTTGAGTTGTTTGATCGAATTCTAACACATAAATTTGCAATTAAAATAATGAAAAAAAAACAATAATTCATCGATGAATTATTTATCACAACATTGACAATTTTTCTTTTAACTCCATTCCAACAGACTAAAGCAAACATTTTAATGAAACTACATAATATCTAGAAATAAACCACAGCTGCTTTGTTACAAGATATGATGAGATAAGAAACATTTGTAAAATATTCATGTGGCTTGCGTAAGTGTAGATCTAATGTAATAATATGTGGAAATTCTATAGATGAAAAATATTGTCTCAAATTTATGCTAATGCAATGAAAAACGGAGATTTGTAGGATTCAATTCCCCGGCGAGGCGCCTCCTCCAAAAATAATGTAGGTATGTACCTACGTTCTTCATCCATTACGAAAATATTCGTACTAATCGGCACGATAAATATTTCTCTACTTTGCTTGTTATTTGAAAATGCTATCGCAATCTTATCTTGTGTTGTAAATATAATCAATAATGTTTCCGGGAAGGTAAGCCACCAAGTATCTCATTTGTTTAGTATAATAAATAACTGCGTTTTCCTTGTCTGTACATCTGAAACACAACTGGACAATGCGATACGTCAGGAGAATCGAAACTAGCATTGCTTTGATATAGATCGATTCGGAGTAAAGGATGCAACTGTAAGGTTAGAACTAAACTGACCTCAGCATTCTACTCATGTGGCACGTTTCCTCTATACAACTTGGATTGTTACGTGATACATAAAAATTTCACAGGTCATTTTTTTGTTCTCTATAGTTTAGGTACCTGAACAGTACATGAATCTTTTATTCTATTTTTCAACAATTGTTAGCTCAATTCTCTTCCGATTAATTGACATTACCGAAACGAAAAATTTAGTTGTATTCTGTATGTATTTGAATATAATGTAATTCTTTGCTAAATTATTTTCAGCATGTATTAGCACTGCTTGTGGTTTAAAAATGTATTTTCCTGCGAAAACTTTGAAATAATCACTTGCAATGAAGTATGAATGTGATATTCCCATAAATATAATTGCACTTTCCAATCTTCAATTATTTTTAAGACAGTACAAATACGACGTACTGATCAATCATGATTTATCGTCTACACATTAAACGCCGATAAGCCACACGTCATGTGACATCACTCGACTAAAACGCAAGTTTCAAATGAAAAGGTTCTAGAAAAAAGTGCTAACGAAAATACACTTCTATACGGCATCCTAGAGCGATTCCCCCTGAAGTGTAGTGAGATCAAGGCATCGTTAAAGGGCGCATGTATGATAAATGGCTGCGGCAGCGGAGGGTGCTTCCAGACGATTCCTTATCAGAAGAAAACGTATTAGAGTGGAGAGGAGATTTTTGCATTCCGTCCCAGTATTTCTATACGACTAGAGGCCCATAAAAGAACAATTTGAGCATTCCAATCTCCAAAAATAGAGGGGTGGAGGCTTAACAGGGATTTCTTTGTGTGACGGAAAATCCGAGGGATTAGGGCGATAACAGAATAATTGTTTGTATTTCCAAATACATCTCTACAATAACCGCTGAATGTGTTCTAGTATGTTATGAACATTACAATTTATTTATTTGAATATGATATTTTTGTAATTATGTGCTCGTACACAATTAGACACCCATGTTTACACATTTGAGAATATTTTAAAATAAACATTAACTCGTTGAATGTAATATAGATATATTTGAGTACCTCAATCTGTGCATCTTCGAATCCTATCAGTTTAGAAAAGTACCGAAGATTTATACCGACCCAAAAAGGACAACTGTTTGCAGGTCATAAAACCAGCACAGATTTTATCCCTTTTCCGCAATGGGGTTGTTCTGTCACATGAAACAAATCCCCAAACTAAATGTAATAAAATAGGGGACAGAAATAGAGTGGACATGTGGCTGTAGCAAAAAATATTGCTCAGCAGTAACGCGCCCCAGCTCCTATATTAAAGGAGATGATTTATTTGTAAAGATTTGCTGGGAAAATTTCTTGCACAAACAAAATCATTTCCGCACACCCTTTGCCGTTATTTGAATAAAACACGTATCGGAATCCATTTCAAAGAGTTTCGAATTGAATTTTGTCACATCCATGTAACTACAACTTGACTAACAAAATATGAATCATTCAGTAAGTTTTATGTACATAAAAATCACTGCAATTTTCGGTAAGAAATTTTCGAAAGTAATAGAAAATTTCATCGTTGAAGACAATTTTTCACCCGAGTGGAAAGCGGGCAATTTAATTTTTTATGTAGGAATTCAATAAATCTTGGAATGAGAGAGGGGAGGTTGAAAAATTTCCACATAACCTGGAACGATTATGCATGAAATGTGAAAATTATACCATGCCTCAGCCTGCAAAGTATTCTACTTGTCGTTTCAAACGTTTCTGACAGTTCAATTACGGAAATTTTCGTCCTGGAAAGTCATCGTATTAAATCTCATTTGAATGAAGACGACCATGTGTGTGACGTGATTATTCTACAAACATGATAACTACAAAAACACATTACATACCATACGGATATGACAATTCTAATTTATAAATTCCCATTATCCAGCGTTCGTTCGTTTATTAATTCGAATATATTTATCCGATAATTAAAAGTGATATTAATTTTCATTACATTGGTGTTTGTTATTATTAGTTTGTTATGGAAATACTACAATGCAAAATTCATGAGCTACAATTGAAAGTGTACGCTATAAATAACACAACCATTGACCTGAGTGGGGTTGATAATTGAATTAAATTTAAGGGCGGCGACTGAAAATAACTCGATTAATTTTAACTGTTGGTGCTTCTCTTAGAACAGACCGCAATACCCCCATTTTTGGGCCTGCTGTGAAATATGATAAACAATCTCCATATTTGCATATTTGAGCAGTGAAATTCAGTTTTGTCCATAAATATTCAGATAAATGAAATATCTGCACGATAATCGCCAAAGAGGGCATTATTGAATGTATTATCAGTAGTAATTGGTCATTTGTAGCCTATCCACTGATTGGTTATCACCCGATACTAAATAATGGAAAATGGGCAAAATATGATTGTTACGGAAAATATAATCAATGGATTATGATCTGAACAACCGTAAAACGTGAATCCCCATAAAAATTACGTTTGTATCTACAGATTTGTATTGCGCTGTTTTTAACGCATTTATGCGATACCTAGGGATTTTCGGTTTCAATTCGAATAATAATTGTTGAGTAATTATCAAATCCAAACATATTTACGGTGATTCAGGTGCATTCAATTAAATGCAGCTGAAATGCGCTTAAAAGTAGAGTAAATGTCATTTCAATGGGTGCATCAATTCAGCTTCTCATTTCATGCAATTGTTGCTCTAAATTGTCATCTCCAGGTGGCTAATGAATATTCCTGACTTTGATTAACATCCCAGTCGCACTTGAATTAATATGTATGTGTATAATTCAATGTGTTTTCTGGAGACGGAGTGGAGCAATTTACTTTGCTCTCGTATACAATGAATGCGCGGCGTTTGTCTTAGGGTCTTTGTTTTTTGAGGATCATATTTCCTTGGCGCCATTGCCGCAGACTAAACTTCGTTAAGATGTTAGAGAAGCACCGGGAGGGCTTTCACGCGGCACAGTATTCATTAACGTGTTAGTGGATGCGATAAATTTTTGGATAAGAAATATCCTCCACGTCCCGTAACAATAGTTTCAAGTAAGTTTTCAGGTTTAAATTAACTTACAATAAAATTATTACTGGCTACTTCTAAATCAAGGATGATATTCCTTCCAAATGCTCAAATCGCTCAGTCTGTGGGTATTCCTCGGAAAATTAAATCTATGTATCGAATTTTCAATGGATAAGTATATAAGATAATTCTTATGTCAAGTGGAAATTGATCAATCAACTGTACATTAATTAGCAAGAAAATTTTTAAAGCAAAAAGTACAGTACAGTAAAATTTGTTATAGTAAATAAGTGAAGTACACCAATTTTTTGTATAATTTCCTATTGCTATTTATGATTTTCGTATGGTTTAATATAAAATCTAAATTATTAGTGAAGGATGGACTAGAAATCGTAAAATCATAGAAGAAAATACAACAAATGATAATAGTTCTATCAATCTCTTAATGCCTAATCAGTTAATGCGCTTGTTCTTATTTCCGCAATTTATCAAATTAAGCACCAAATTCCCCAGACTCGCGTAAAAAGAAGCTGATTGTGCGAACTCTTGGAAATTATCATTTGTCAAAGAGTAGCCAATCTTCTTTTGGGGCAGTTAGTTACTCCATTAATTTCGCTGTAACATTTTTCTTAAATACAAGGATTATTCAGGAATTTCGAAATTGTAATTTTAAAGATTTAAAGTAATCGGGAAATTGGATTTGTGTTTAAGATGCATTGAAGCATAGTTCTTTCTGTACTCTCTTATGGAACACATGAGCACGTACACACCTAATATACTGATACATTGGAAGCAGTGTTCCACTCTATGAGATAGGTGATTAGCTTTTTCTTAGATTACGGAACTCCCTAGAGAAATAACTCGCAATAGTGAAACAAGGAGGAGGCAACTTTCTGTTCAATTGGATATTGCAACCAGGGGTGAAACATAAACTTTTATTTTACAGAGGGTCGTTTGTTTTTATGGCGATCGGTATATTCATACACGAAGCTCCTGACGTGCATTAATCTTTTTGTACGCAATGCGGGCAAAAAGGTTCGGAGGTGGTCTCAGCGTTATGAAAACTGCAATTTTAGCAATTAAAGTCAATATTCTCTTCTACCCGCTACAACTTATGAGAACAAATATCAAAGGGATTCTGAACTCCCAGAGGAATCATGATGTAGGCCAATGAAAATGTTTGTAATACCTACATCATCCTACCAAACTCCAACTTAGACGCAAATAAATTGGGGTAAAGTTCATTTTACCACTCCAGAGATTACGTTGGGGAATAACCCAGGTAATGCTTATGTGTGGGTCTATACTTTGGGGAATACGGATTATCAGAATTGTTTATCATTGCAAGAAGTTGTGTAGATACGTTGGATCGCTTAGATTCAGTTTCAGTAATTTCAGGAAATCACAAAGTTGCGACATTTCAAATCTGGTGAAAATTATTCGTTACCATTACATTCTATTCGAAGAATGCAATTGAAATTGAAATGTGGAACTTTTACTCTCACCATTACCTCAAGTAAATACTTAACTAGTTAAATTGACGTTCCTAAATTCAAAGAAAACTTCTATAAGAGTGGCTCCCCTACTCGCCGTCGATCTGAAGTTTCACCGCCAGTATTGAAAAAGGATAGAGTGGTAATGTAAATACTACTCGAGATGTTTAATTCCTGCCGGATGTGCATTAGAGCCGCTCCACCTTGTAATTGTAATTTTCTTTGATCTATGTTTGAATTCATTATTTAAATTAGATTAAGAGTAATCCTTTAAATCTTCGGCTGCTGTACAGCAGTAATACCAACTACGAATCCAATTTAGTAAGAAAGCGGCAATGTTAAAATTGCGTGCTAAATTAACCTTCTAGCAATTCGATGCTTGATTCTGCTTAACGGTCGGTTAACAGGCCTTTCAAAGACACTCTACAGTTTATGAACACCTTAATTTTCTCGTGAATAATGTCGAGTGTGGAATAGGGCAGCATAAATGTTTACTATGATAGTTGAGTTTTAGTAGCTGAATGTTTCAATGTAACCGTTAGAATTAAGAATTAGTGAGGTGTGAAAGGAACATTGGGTCGATCCCAAGAGGTCTCATTAGGAAGCAGGAGGGGTGAAGCTGCTCGACTAGGCTCCAGATTCTAAGGAAACTGGAGCCTAACACTCCCAACCCACACAAATGTTACTTCGATCCAGAATCCCCCTCCCACAAGGAACTACGTCCGAAACCCTTGCGACGTTCTAATCTAAACAGTCGCACTAATTTCGCCCCTCAATGAGGAGTCCAAGTGTACATCCTATATACATTAATAAGGGAAATAATTTACTTTGTGAAGTCCTGGATTGCTTCGGAGAATTAGGTCAATTGTACTACGTCCCTACGAGTTTATGTAAATGATACAATTTCCTGTTGATGATTAATTTATTGCTTGGGTGGCGAATGTACTGGAGAGGTCTAAAGTAATGAAGAAACTGTCAAGAAGTTTCGCAAATAGGTTTCATATCATAATTTTTATTACCAATTGTTTAAATAGATATTACATTCTAATAAGAAATACAGATTTTTTAGGTTTATCGATTCAAATTTTTTCGTCGACGTATTTTCGTTATTAAGTTACTCAACAAATAATTTAGCTTCAATTGCTGATCAGGAATGTATGTATGTATATACATATTATAAAATTATTGCCAAAATTGTATTCCTCATTCGGTCTCCTTTCTATGCTATGGTGAATGGATTGATCGGCACATTGCGGGTACAATTCATTCTGATTGTCAGACACAATCGATATCAAGTCCCTGCAAATTCCCACTGCTGGTGTGAAATTTTAATTTCAATCATAGACGTGCCAGTTCAACCGAGAATCCACGTCACATTGCAATGACGGTGAACGTTTTGATTTTATAAATGCGTTAAATGGTGATTTAATTTCGGAATTTCCAGTTGAAAGTGACGCCTCACTATCATTCGCTTCGCAGTGTGAAGAATGGCCGAATTGTGAAAAATTTAATAAGAGCCGCCCCGACGCAGAATAATTCGGACAATTTTCTGACAATATGACTTTATAATTGCGGCTTCAAATATTCATCCTGGCCTTTATGCCCAAGTAAAATTTAACTTTCTGCGAATGCCTCATTCCGAATTTATAAGGGACCAGTCTCGTGTTTATGTGCGTAACAATAATTAAATTCATCCAATTATTGTCGCCAGGGAATGCGTTATCATGGTTTTAATTACTTATCTCGTGGCGTGGAGTAATCAACACGTTGTGAGAGTTTTTAATCTAAACCCATCAAAACTCGTCATATACATTTGTAGGGTTGAGTCTAAAAGTTCGTGGATGATGGATTCGTAAAAATTAATACCCAAACGTATACATTATGTGGGTTTAAAACTGATCAATTGGCAATCTACAAAATTCAGCTGGAATTTAACGTAGTTGGGTAAATTGTATGACAGATTGAATATCAATGAACAGGAATTATTCCCTGAAGATTCTCGTTGTTTCTCGAAATCACAAAACTCACAGGCGAGCGGACTCTTTGTTAGGTCTTTAATGCTGAAAATACATTGATGTTATGCTTTACTCCCATTTTCAATGGTTTATAATCTGTTCCAATAGTTCAATATTTTCTATGATTTTATTCACACGTATCTATTTTTGCGATGAATTCTAAAAAATAACGGATAATATTTCTGGGCTTCAAGGCTTAGGTAGTTTGTAGCACTGATGGGACAAGGATATCTCAAATCGGCAATCCCCATATACTTTCAAGGTCCGAAAGGTTAGATCACGACCTATGGGCACTAGAATATCACTTTACTGGAGATTTTATTGTTCCCCTAAAGGCAACTTGGGGAGCATGAGTGTCCCTCTTGAGAGCTTCAATATGTGTAAGTATATTGTATATTCCCCATTTTATATTCCTTCTGACTACTGATACCAGCGTGTGTGGATGAAAAGCAACCATTTCCATTTGTGCTCCATACAGGATTATTGCGCTGATAGGAGTTTTATGTTGGCTCGTGTGAATAATCCCCAGCAATTTACTCTACTAACGGTTTTTACCAATGATTAATCGATTTTGTTTGTTTTGTCGGTTTGTACTGCAATTTCTCACACATTTTCAAATAATTTGTTTTGTATGGTTAAATCGAAAGAAATCACATTGTTAGGAATGCAATTATGTAAAAAAATAATCTTCATTAATAGATGATTTTTATTTATGATAAAAAATTATGTAATTCCAATTACGAATCTTGTCGGTAATAATTTCCAAATTGGAATTAAATTTTTTATACTACTTTTTCAAATAAGCAAAATAATCACTCATGAAACGACCATTAAAAGTTATTTCTTCCGTATCGCTCATTTTTGAAACTCCACTCCCCTATACTATTGTTGAATTGATAAAAACTTTTATGCTGGGGGATTGGATGCGGACGATCGCGTAAACAGGACAATTTCATCAATTTCCAACTCCATAAAAAGAAGAGTTTGGAACACCCCATCCGAGAGGAACGCCCTAATAATGGAAATTGAGCGGTCAAATCACTAGCCAGTAAATGTGACTCGGGGGAATTTTTAACACTCTTTTGCTTGAACACAGATGAAATGTCAGTGTTCTGGCTACAGGGAATGGCCTGGGATAGTTGATCCTGAACGATAAGTGTTCGCCTCAAAGGGAATTGTAAATAGGAAGGGAGGAGATTGGATTTAGTTTTATCGAGCTCATGACATACGGAAGCGGATTGAATCCATTACAGACTACCACAGGTGGTATTCTTTGGGATGATCAATAATTCATATAACTCTGAAAGCAGTACTATTTAATGCTCGCAAAAATATCAATGCTAATCATTTTGCAGGCAAGATGAGCTTTCGAGCTTCTACCTAATTTGAAGCTCAATAGTTGCATTAGCATCCATTGAAATGTTTCGCACAACGCAGGTAATCCGGAGAGGATTAATTGAAACTCTATGAAATATATTTTAAGAGGATTATTAAACTGTGTGTTAAATTGAAGTAATATTACGCATTCAATTTAAAAATCCACAAAATATTGATACTACATACGTAAATTAGTAGCACGCAAATTCCGAACAAATTTCATTTTTAATTTATTTCCTCACCTATATCTGTTGGCTTGACTGACTTTCAAGCCTTACATTTTTCATTACAGTTGTCTACATTCTATAAATAATCATGTGTTTAAATATTCAATGTGAATAAGATTAAACATTACATAATTTCCAAATCCTTTCAAAATATGTACATGTACATGTAGGTATGTATCTGCTAGAAATTTGAGAAAATCTAAACAGCATCCGCAAAAATATACGTAATGTACACTTCAGTCATAATATAAATAAATTATTTCTGTCCTCTAGATTGGCAGAATACATGATTAAATAAATGTGGGAATGCAAACGGTAACATCTTCTTTCTTTCATCCAAAGTAGTATCAAGAAAATCCGCATTGCGGCAGGACTTAATTTGATATTTGACAAAAAAAGACCACTCCAACGAAATTTTTCTGTCTTCTTTCGGATTTGCCCTGATTAGCCTATTTGCATTTCGGTTCGAAACTTTTCTTCGTGAGATATATTGGTGCGTAAAAAGGCAAACCTTTCAGGCAGCTACCCCCCAAACGGGCCCACCACAAGGACCGGGGTAATATATTCAGGGCGCTTGAAAAGGAAGTTTCAATGAATTAACGCCTAACGCACCTTATTGGAGAATTCCTGGACTTTTCGTACGTCTCTAATGTGCATTGGTCGAATGGCTGGTTTGTGCCACATCGGAGTTTGCGGCACGACGCAATCATAAATTAGAGCCATTAATTTCCTATTGGAATTAGTAATTTTCGAATAATGACTTCATCGAAACCCCAACTGTGTATTGATTGAGACATAAACGGAGTTCCGGTTGGACTCTCGCCATTAGAGGATGCATTAATTGGTGTGCGTGTATTCAGTACATTAACATCCATTGGCCACTGACTTGGATTCATTGTTGAAGAAGTTTACCTAATTGAGAGTAAAAGCAGATTAATCGACACCTTCAATTCGTCCATTTGAAATATGCCTTAAATATTTGAATTGACTTATTTTGTTAAATTTATTAACGATTCGATTTATGATATCGAAATGCGCTAACTATACTCAAGCAGTAGATGCGGATATTTTCTGTACATTTATAAAATCCGACAAGAATCAGCTTTCCATTTTAGATCAATCCCCAGAAATGGACTAAAGATGGTTCAAACTACGTATAAGTGTGGTTTCAGGATTTTTGGGTCACTACTTCTGTCAAAACACACCTATGGTATATATCATAGTAGAAAAGGCGTACTAAAATCGATTCAAAACTTGTAAATCCTTCCAAAATCATAAAATTATTAAAACTGTGGGAAAAATTCCAAACAGCAACATTTCACCCGAACCTAAATGAAAATAAACGCACTCATGGGGTGTGTTAGAATTATATACAGCACGCCCAACTGCGAGATTTATATTCAGTTTATTTTACGATGCACTGCGTTAAATTTGATAAAGATTTATATTTGTTTAATTTCAACAGGACGAACGGGTCATATTGGCTGGGGTTGCGAAGTCGTCAGAGTATTAGGGAACTCTCTTTAGGCATTTTTTTACCAGTTGAGACTTTTGTCCGAGTACTAAGGCGATTATATTAAAAACTCATTATCCCTTTAGGCAGTCGGAAGCGTAAGCACTCCAAAGCTCACAAAGCAAGAGAAAAGTTTGCAAAAACTTTCCACTGAATATCGCACAAAGAAACGTGGGTATCTGAACTTTAAAAGTAGCATTTGAAGAATGAGGGATACTTTTATCTGTTTGTATAAGTTTGAGCGAACTCCACGGGATAAAGTAGTCTGTATTGAATAGACTCTAGTCTTTTCGAGTTAATGCAACTGATCTATGCAACTCTACTTTCCATACCATTCAAAACGATTTTTTGCCTAGTCATTTTAATCGTTTTAAAATACATCTTCCTTATGTTCAACTTGTTGTTCAAAGCATTAAAAGTTTCCTAATTTATATTGCTAGCACTCAAAGGAAAGTTAATATTTTATTTGAAAATCTACGCCATTGAGTACATTAATTGGTTCAATGACTGTGTTTCAAAATTTAATATTCTAACAAGAACCATAATGGCGAGGTGGTGTAAAATTAATGAATGCGTGGTTTCGTACCGGAAAAACAGCTTGATAAACTGTAGGTCTGACTAATTATAAATTCACTACCTATTCCATGAATTGCTGATTGCACGAATTATTCAAAAGATTCACATTAACACGTTGCAGCTAAACGAAATCTCTGGATTACATTGGATTTGCAATCGAAATAGATAATTAATCCAGTATTTGCAACAAAAGCATTTCAATTGTTGCTATGTTTTCAAATTTTTAAGTAGTGACTAGCAAATGTCATTGTGAAATAGCGAATGAACCCTTTCTTTCAATTTAGGAGAGATTTTTCCTAGAGGGGTAAGAATCCTCATACATCCATCCATTTAGGGAAATCAATATTTCATGTGAGCCACGTTGTGCCAGTTTAGCAGGAGAAACTGACAAGCCTAGAGCAGATTTTTCATTTCTTGAATGTATCCACTTACTTCTTGAATAACCAAACTCTTAGATCCATTTATAATATTTTGCCACTCTCACTTTTTAGCATGTTTTCACTATCAAAGGAATGCTTCAGTTTGAAGAATGTGTTTTTGTTGTTGCACAAGGATTATTAATAATCCGGAAAATAATAATTTTCGACTAGTGAATTACTAAGGGAAATTGTGCTAAACGAGCCACCAGCGCCATAATAGGCATGTGCAGTTTAGATGCGCTAGTTAGGAATTCATTATTAGGGTGCTGTAAATTGAATTACACAATTGATTTAATCAGTATAACTAATTAATTACGAATAAACAATTCAACTGTGTTGATTAATTCAGGATGTCAAGCAGTAATTAAATGCATCAAAATTATTTAAAACGGGTCAACTGATAATCTACTAAAATGTTTCGTTCCAAATTTTAAGCGTCGATTCGCATTGCTCAGTAAATTCCTTGGGACAATTAATGAAACGAATGCATCCTCACTGCTTCCTGACCCAAATTCCTATGCTGGTACAAATTTAGGGCTTTGTAAGATCTCACAACTATGCTCCCCACTACAAAGATAACGCAATTTATGTGGCATTACTTCGGGACGTGTAAAATGACGTTTAAGTGATCTCCTGGGCTAATAGCAACTTGAGAAGTATTTAGCATAACAAGGGGACATTTACAATAGGAGGGTTCGCTTCTATCCGCAAAACACGATTTAATAAGCTTAAGGGATCAGACATTTGTGTGGCATGGTTCCTCTGAGATTTCAGCATCCCCGTAGGCTCGGAATAACAAGCTCATCGGACATATTCCAAACGTAATATGGAAGCCTTTTCATTATAAATCGGAACCCACTGATATAAATAGGGACATCCTGCAGCCTCCCAGAAATTTGTAATGATTCGAGCGGAATTGAAATACTTCGCTTTATTGCCGAACAATGGGATTTAATTAAAACTGGCGAGGGCTATATAAAATTAGAGAGTAATAAATCATTTATGATACGACGAAACAATGGAAAGCCATTATTTAAAATTATAATAGCCAAATCGTTTTTAATTACGGGCTGTATCAGTATCTCTTCAAGTTGAACATCATATGAGAAAAACTGGCGGAGGGTGAGTTCTAATAACGGGATGACTACTAAAAAAAGTTTGAAAAATGAGTTGGTACATATCTACCGTTATATTTCATACCATGCGTAAAGAAAACAGTATTGTATTCAAACCAATTAAGAGAATTATTGATTTAAATTTATTTTATTTTCTTTGGAATCACTTTGAAAATATATTTATACTATTAGGAACGAAGTTTTATTTACCTATATTCATACTCTTCAAAACACGGTTATTGAAACAGAATACTGTATTTCTTTTAAGGTGTTGATGTTCTATAATAATTTAGAACTGTCTCTCAATATTAATGTTTGATTTCACCAATATTTGAGTACGTTTTAATAAATTAGTTCACTCTTGCAAATTAATTGAAAAACTGAACAACATACGTTTCATTATAACAAATGAACAGAAATTCTACTACTATACGACCCAAATGTAATTGTGCTCGCTTAATTGCTAATCTCACAGTTAGCTTCCATTAGACGGTATGAGTTTCGTTGTTTTTCCTTTTCATACCAGGATTAAAGGAGGAATTAAAGTTGTTTCACAATTTCTATTTTCGTTGTGGAATAAGCTTGAACAAAATTGTGTATGTATTATTTTCGGAAATGTTGGTGTATTAATTATATTTGAGAAGCGATATATCACGTCAAAATAAGTATTAAAAATCGTGTCAGGTCATATATAATTTTCTAGTTAAATGAATATTAAATTTCAAATAGTCTTCTTAATCATACTACGACTATGTAAATGAGAAATATATTTTCTTTACAACTCACAAAGCTACTTCATTACTCAGTCTCTCCATGAAACTCACAGATATCAAACCCACAAACCTATTCTGTTCAATAAGTTATATTGGAGGAAAATTTGATTAAGGGACGCCCCAGCATTCGCATTAAGAATGTACCGGAAGAACAGGGTACCTAGGAACAAAAGAGGACGAAGAGCTTGCGTGACATCATATTAAAACAGATGGGGTTTCTAGACGAATATAGCCGTCATTAACGCTTTAATGTGAGCCAGCACTTTGTCGATGAGTTGGAGAACTTTGCTTCACAAGCGTGGTCCACCATAATCTGGTTTTAGTAGAACTAACTTGCAACTCATACGGATTCAGCACGGATTTTCTGCGAGCGTTATACATCTAAATTATTCACAGACTTTCCTAATAACGCCAATATAGAGAGTTTTGGAAATTTGTTCATTGTGGACCTGAGTTTATTCGAATTAATTTAGAATTTTCTAGTAGGCACATTAACTTTTGTGCAATTAATAACATTTTATTCAGTTTCCCCAATTTTCCAGAATATCCCTCAGTGAATCAATCGTTTGAAAAGTGTTCTATAAATTAAATTATTCCAGATTTCATAATTATCTCAGAGTTATTATAGTTTAAAAAATATTGTTTTGATTTTAAAATATAATTTTTTGATGAAATAAATCTCTGAGAGTTTAAGTTCCACAATAAACAGTTCGTGCCTATTATGTGAGTGCATTGTTGTGCATAATTTATGTCTATGCATTAAGGCATCCCCTATTCCTCGGCAAAGTAATCTGGGAAAATAAACCAATTGAACAATGCACTTCGTGCAGTTTATGCAGATTACAAAACTTCTTTAACACGAATCGATTACATGCATTTCTTTGTTGTTTATTTACAGTGCCAATAACCATTTTTTCCCTCACATTAACATTAACCCATTAGCGCCCAAGCATCCTATCAAAAACTAATGCAAAAGCTCTTTAATAATTTATTTTTCGAAATGTCCACTTCTTATCAACACTGATAAACAATATATCTCTAGAGGTAGCATGTCGAATGAAAACGGCATCGCTAGTTCGCCTGTAGTCGACGGAATAGCTAAAAACAACACCGCCACATCTGTAGGTACTCTAACAAGTACAATAGGCGCGATTAATACGTGAAGTATTGACAAATATGTGCTATTTGCATTTAGTGTGATGTAAAAATAATTACTACCTCTGCCCCATTAAAATAGTAGAAAATTCATATGTGTTTATGAGCAAATGTGTTACTTTTATTATAGGACAAGGGTACCGTATTTGTTACATGTAAATTAATACGTGAAAATCGTAACAAAGATTATCTATTCTTCATACTTACATACAAAAAGAATTAACTCAGATATAAATGGGAAAGGAAAGGTAAAATGTCCTCATATAAAATGGGCTTGTGTAAAATCTCTGCAATAAGGCTATGAAATTGCAGGTTACAGTGAATGAAACAGTAACCAGTTAAAATGAGTGCACAGACTCTGCATCTTTAAAACCGTAAGTACACACTTCGTACATCTCCTTTGAATCAAGGCAACCGCGTACAAAGGGTTGTTATTCGACGATTTATTATTCAGCATTTCAGTGTTTCATTTCTAATTCAAAACACTGCTTCTCACCCTCCCCAGAGTAAAAACTAGGGTGGATTCCAGCAAGAACTTGTTATAAATAAATCGGGAGTGACAGGCTAGCTCGGCGGAATATTTTGAAAATGAAAAAGGTAAACATTAACGCTCGAAGTGCTTCTTCATTGTCTGGCACTCATGTAGTACAGTAATGGCGCAAATCTTCGAGCAGTCGTCCAGAATCTGGAAAATTTAATTAAGTTTTGTAATACACCGTCCAGTGCAGACCTTCATTCCCAACGACATGTGCGTGGGACAGAGCCCATGTCTGGCACTAATCGAATGTGAATTATTGACATGGAATGCCTTAATCGCTCAATGGCGGATTCATTTCAACCAGTTTAGTACCATAATTCAGTAATATATGGATAACATAATAGCTTTATGGAGTATTTGCAAAATGATGCACCAGTCGTTGAATGACTTTTAAATTGTTGAAAAAATGCAGGTGTGTTCAACGTAGTTTCGTTGAATTTCAAATGGAAATATGAATAAAAAAATAGGAAAATAGTAGCAAAATTTCAATGAAATATATGAGGAAAAAGGAGGAATATTTGCAATATAATCTGAAAGACTTCCTCATTAGTCGGTCAACACACGTAACCACCAAAGGAAAACTATAATACAATAAATCATTAAAACTCGTAAACTTTCTGAATTAGTCCCAGATAAGCAATAAATTTTATGTTCGTTATGGATTTAACTTTGTTACAAGTACCTACGTGACAATTTAACTTGAGAAATTCCTCCAATTCTGTTTGAGCCTATTTTAACTTTTTGTGTACATAATAATACAACATTTCCTTTGAAATTTATAAATAAACAGTAAAGTTTGGAAAATTGAAACATTCATTAGCATTGGCCGGTAACTGAATTATTCATAAATATTTAATTTGATTGGACTACAAGACTGAAACTGTAGCAGAAAATGCAATTTAACTCAACAAACCGAAACGCAGACGCTTCTAGTTATTGTCTCTTTGCAGCGTTTTTCAGTACTTGAGATCAATGGTGCGGAAGCGAACTAATTTGTGGCCACATTCTGTCCGGTTTATTCCGGAACAACAGTTAAACAAATTGGAACGAGACACTGAAAACACCCGGAAGTCCCACAACTTTCTCTTTGGAACGAATTCAATTCCAAAAAGTTTGGCAAGAAAATTGTGCAACTTATTCTAGTCGAGTCTTTGATGACAATTATACCAAATATGAAACTGAAACATGATTATTGCGATTACAATAAATATTATTGTTTATCCGTATTGAAGTGAATGATGGACTAAAGCTATTACCGACCCGACTCTGAGTATTCATGCCCTAAATGCTGCATTTCCACTCAAATACCTCGTAACGTTGGACCATTGAACATATTCAATGGTACAAGGTACATTTTGGTGTATATAATTTTGATGTAGCTACAAGATAGGACAGAGTCCTGTAGGTATTAATTCGTGTTTATATACTGCGTGGAAACGGTTAGAATCTAGGTAATACAACTCCATGCATATTGCTTCGACTGACTAGTTTCATTGTATATTCCAATCGCATTACGTTGAGTAAATCCATATTCCAGCTATAAATTAATAGGAGCTATTCAATTACATACTATTTCTCTAGACTTTCTGATAAAACCTTGTTTATTTTTCAATACATTACAAAATTAAAGAAACTCTGAAAATGCAATTCAAATATAAGGCTGTCATGAAATAAAGGCGTATGTTCTAATAACGTACGACCGAATGCTACGATATCCAATTAAAAAATACATTTCCTCTTACTGACTGTAGATTTTAATCGAACTGCACTATCAATTCTAGAGAACTCCCCTACAAAGTTACGTAACGAAGATGAATTAGGTGTGAGTGTAGTGGAGATACATACATAAAACAATTAAAAACTTTGCCCATACCATCTGCAAAGGCCGCTGTGTCATCAAAATTTCATATTTAGCATTTCGGCTGAATGATGAGTAAATCATCAACTTTTAGTTGGCCGAGTGCAAATGAACGTTCCAAATCCTAATTTCATCCTTCCTTTATGAATAAAATACCTCGTTTTTAAAACATGAAGTTGTTTCCATAGTTATGGTTAAATTTTGGTTGAACTATGGTTTAATCAACGAGTAAATTGATAAAATTCGAATTAATAAGAGAATTAGAATGTTTTTCCATAAAATTTCAATCAACTCGTGAGGCCTATCAAACATCGGCAAACACAAATGTGAAACCCATAAAATACGTTTAACTTATTTCTCCATCAGAAACCTTTTTGTGGATATAGATCATTGCATGTAAAACACACATATCGAGGTTTCACATATCTCATCAGCAATTCCCATCAGAATAGATAAATTATAGATATGACACACGTGCACGGTTATATTCCGGAAGAAAACAGGAGATAGCTTTGTTCAATATCAGAACCAATTTCCGTCACCAAATGACCGGAATAACCTATCACGTTTTACTCGCACAGGACATGCCTCATCCTGGATCGTTCAATTTTCGAATTTTGATTAAAAAAAACAATGGAATTACCCCTAAACTTTGATTATAAAATACTGTTACAAAATAAACAAGCAGTATTTTCACGCTAAAAATGCTTTATGTGGTCGTTAAATGCAACAACTATTACTTATCACTCACAGCACTAGACCCGGCAATTTACAATTAAATTATCTCATGTTTATGTAATAAGCCACCCAAATTATTTTATGATTTGTTTTATGACACCGTCGACTTGTACGGGTCAAACTAAATTTATAGCCCCTGTTTGTTATGCATATTAGGTACTCATGAATCTGCCTAGATTACCATACTAATGCGCAATAATGAATGGTACATATTAATTCTCATTATAGCATACGTATGTGTACTTGATTTAGTTGGGTCTTTCCGGGCACACCTAAAAGTTATCTCAATTGTACACATAGAATAAACATATTCAATTATTGATTATACATGTACACCGTGTAAAATTTTAATTACTCATTTCTATTTGTGTTCGATTTTTTAAATTTCATTATATTACTCAAAACGATATTTTAATTTTAAGTGCGTCCTATAATCAACGTATTAAATCAATCACCTGTTGAAAATGGCCGCATATAATACTCACAGAATTAATTCCCCGGCGCCTCCACCAGAATCGCAGACAATATCCCCAATCGATTTTAAATATTGTTTTTCCTCTTGCTGGACATTAAAAATCTCCAAAATCCAGACTAACAAGGGAGAGGATTCTTATTAACACAACAAGCGAGGCTTTCAAACGTAACTAGGTAAAGTCGAGGCAAAAACTTCAAAGGCACCCCATGAACGTGTTAATGACCGACATAAAACCCCTAGCATAATCAACTTCTTTAATTAGGTGTCATAAAGTAAAAAGTCTGGTAAATTAAAAAGGACTTCCGTCACACTCCTTGAAGTAAAAAGTAGGACGTGGAATAATTAGAATCAAGAGTAACGACGATGGAAAATTATTCGAGTTAATTGAATCCCGGGATTAATGGCGCCTCCCTAAGTTAGATACTTCTGGATTTCTGGGAAATTTCTTGTTTGCGACACTTCAACGTCCACAAAGTAGGTTGTTATTTTGGAATACGTGTTTACGTGGACGCATTCCTTATTGAAAATGTAATATTTTTCCAGATTGCTCAGGGCTATTTCGAGTACCTATATGCTATGGATTTTAGAAAAACAAGGATTACACAATGTTCTAGAGTAAATTTTACCAGTGTAATTCAAACATTTGTATTTGCCGATTTTTTTTAAGTATATGTTTGGAACTGAGTCCAATAAAATACAGCATTTTAAGCCGATGTTTCTGCAAAACCAGTAATCCATAATTTCCTAAATGCAGATATATGTAGATTGAAATGTGCTGAATCCATTTCTAGCAAGAACGAAGCGTTAAAATGAACGGTTGATTTTTGCCGAATTTTTTAACAATACATTTTCGAAACCGAGTCCAGCTCAAATCGACATTTTGAGTCGATGTTTTGGGAAACCTATTGATCCAAAAAGATTGAAACCATTATTATATGAAGTTCGGAACGTGCTGAGTTAATTTTTGGTACTAGATGCTGGATTTTTTTTTAAAGTACATGTTCAAAGCAGAGCCTTGCGAAATAAAAAATCATAAGGTGAAGTTTCGGAAAAACTACTTAGTAATCTAAACATTCAAAAACCGCAGATATAGGTAGTTTGGACTTGTCTCCCTAGAAATTAAGTACTCTATGCGAATTTTCTGGAATATCATTTACCTTAAATTGACTAGACAAACTTTCGAACCACATGCGCTTTAACAAATGACTATAGAATTTGGCCAGTTATTTTCCTGGATTTTCCATCCACGAAAGATATCTAAAGGATGAACGAAGAGAATTCAATTATCTCTTATTGCAATCCTTCCAAATTAAACGGTGGAAATATAATTTGTGCCAAATGGTAGTGGATAAATAATAATTCTTCGCGCAACATCGTCGCCTGGAAATGGAACGAATAATCAAATTTTCTCGCTCCTCTCGAACCCCAATCAAAAGCAAATATAATATCCGAAAATGGAACTAATTTCCAGGGAATATTCCGACGAATCGATAAACACAGGGGAATCTTTCCGATTGTTAACTCTTTGAGTAAATACTGGCCTCGAGCTAAGCTCAAAGGTCTCTCCACCCTACGAAGTTGTTACCTTTAACGCTTACATTTGGTCGAGTGTTTCTAGTAATTCCAGGAGATAGCATCATAGCGTTGGGAATTTCGAACACATTCCAACAGTCATGCACGGTTGAACGTTTGTTGAGCGTTTCTTTTCGCTATATCCATAGAATTTTATTTCCCAAAACATGTGTATACCCTATAGGTATATTGAACCACAGCACATACCCCACTCTTTCTAAGTGCACGAAAACAGCCTAAAAATTCCTGGTCGTGCAATTTGCGAAATTTTACGCATTTGTACAATTCAATATAGGTACATATCTATAACTTAATTTAGGAAATTTGCACACTGAAGTTATTGTAGTGTAATGAGATTTACAATGATATTCTACTATAGAATATGTTTGTTTGTGAGAATATTTTATTTCGATGTACGTTCAAGGCGCAATAATGGAACAAAAAACTCAATTTAACTTTACTTTGACCCTACAACGTTTATTGGGGATAACTCATTTATGAAATCCGTTTCAGACCGCATATGTCAGCAACAGCCGATGGCAAGTTACTAACATTCCCTGGAGCATCTGGGAAACCCATAATCATTAATAATTTAATGATGAATGGATTTTAATACCATGTTAAATTACTGAGTTATGGAATAATAATTGTTTTAGGGTATTATGGGAAAGTGGAAATTGTTTTTTTTTCTGTTAAAAACTCTTTTTAAAAGAGTGATTGGTTTTCTTTGTGGGTTCGTATGAATCTAACTTTTCCTGCGAGAAAAAACTGACTGCCTTTTGATCGATACTCAATTTTAATACTTTTCATTTTCTGACAGCGGAGTTTTCAATTTACGCGACCCTTGTATTTTCTGCGTACTATTTCCACCCTTTAAGCTTTTTTTTATAAATATTTTGTGAAATATTTGCCTCACATCAACAAGATCGGATCATAATTTCAGTTGGAATTTCAAACAATATAACTTGTTTACTGCGTTTCAGATGACTGTATACTTGATAGAGCCAACGAAACTCACTCGGAAATTTAACTAAATTGAAAATGCACACATTAGACAGGAGTCAGTGCATGGTAGACTGAATATTTCATGGAGGCAATCGTAATCGTATTTATGTTTCCTTTTTCCTCGTTAAGAGGAAATGGAATAAATTCACACGAACACCCAATATAAATAAATGTTATGTGACAGTTTATATGTTTATATTTGCAACATATCTTCAATTTTCCCCCATTTCCCAGTAAACATATATTACCTATAGGACTATCAGCAGTTATAATTTTTCCAAGTGTAACATTTCCCATTTCTGGATATTCGATATATTCATCCGATTCTGTTAATGCGCGAAGTTAAGATGAAAAAGGGAAAATCCCAAATAGAAAAGTGCAATTAATTATCGCGGTAAGTGGGCCCCGGGGATCTTGAGGAACCGTTCTAGAGACACAAATTTTCACACTGCGCCTCGAACACATTTAAACTTTCTTAATACGAAATCAATATTTCCACGGCGAAAAAATGTTTTATATTACCTCCGCCTCTTGCTTTTATCTCCCTTTTATATTCTTCCTGTGTTCCCGATCTCACAAAAGACCGGTCCTCCATAATATCCATAAATAAAAGTTTTGAACTGAAGTAGATCTCCATTCAGGTTGGAAGGTATTGTTTTTGGCACTTTTGGTCGAGAAGAAAGGAGAATTAAAAATGAACTACATCAAATATTGAATGTTTTATTTAAATTAATCCTCAAACTCAATAATTCCCTAAAAAATGCCATTGAATATGCAGGCGCTGAAAGATTAAATAAATTCCACACATCCATAACAATCATTCTCATTTTAGAACAAAACTAGCTTCATTAGCACTCTTATATGTATACTGTATATGGGTATAGTATAGCGTATATGTAATATAGTGTATGCGTATTTTAATGTTGCTACAACCAATGCAGCCATAATGGTGGATGCGCCGGGAGAATAAATCTATTCAATGTTTAATGGTCGAGCTTCGTAATTTTCCTCTAGACTCGAACATTAAAATGAATGAGCACTTTACCGAATCGCGAAACGTTGTGAAGTGGGTTTAAATGGTTGTAATTTTGAGATAAATATGAAAACTGACGGACTTGAAACTCTTTCGTTTGAAAGCCCTCAAACGCATCCACAGCATGCAACTCAGTTTTACGAGAGTACTCTAGTCGTAATATTTGTTTTATCTACTATTTGCAGAATGGGGAAAAAGTGTTACAGCACGGTTTGAGTTCCTCTTATAATATTATGTTCAAATAATTGGATGACACATACCGAGAATTTATTCATGGCTCGCGAATGAATTTAAAATCTACTGTATCGTATCATTAGAGGGAGACTGGCGTATATTGAGAGAACGCAACAAATAAAATTGAATATTATGGAGAGAAATATATTTTCCATTTCTGTAATCGTATTTTTGCACACACACTCCTGAGAATTGTGGATTTGACTATACGAAATCCCACGTGTAAAATTGGTATTTCATACGACAGGAATTTTGAAGTGCGCGATATCCCTAATATCCCATTCATCCTTCTTGAGAAGGGATCGTAATTCCATGAATTTGAAGGGCTGCTCCTATAAATTCAATTAATCTCGGGAATGGTCCCATTTACCAATGAGATCACATTCTGTACTGGAAATGATGTATTAAAATGACCTCTATTTTTTAATGTCTTTGAAATTCGTTCAAATACAATTTAGTAAATTAGATACAGAGAGAAAAGAGTATTAATATGACCAATGGCCCAATAGGATAGTAGAAGCTACAGCGTGTTAAGCTTAAATAGGTAAGCTAGCCTAATTCACAATGATCACATGATTACATATTCAATTTATTATGTCAGGACCAAATAATCACATGATTCTACATTTTTTCATTGATTAGATACTCGACGTTTACATATTCACTGGAACAAATTTACATTTGACTACGGATTCGAGTTCAGTGGGACGTGCAATTTGAGATACGATTCAATATTTTTCGCAAACAGTACGGGTTGCATATTGATTCCAACCCCAATATGATTGATGCTTAGCTTACGAAGCGATAGCCAATTGTTCGTTCGATGGAAAATGGGTAGAAATTGAGGGGATTCACCAAAACAGAGATATTATTTGAAATAGTAGTGATTCAAGTGTCTAATTAATATTTTGAGGGACAATTGGCAAAATACACTATTTTCTCTGTTGGGGAGTGAAATTTTACACCGTACCTTTTAATTTTAAGGACAATCTGTATAATATATAACTACCAAAATGTAAACAACCTTCTGGCCTAGAGTTACTAGAATAAATATGTTGATAAGTACAAATCAGAATTTCCATATTCAAGCGTTCTTACATATGTAACGAATGGGAATTGCATACCACATATTACTATATTATATTTTTAAATTGATTGAATGCATTCGAGTGTTTTGGAGTAGAATGTTGTTTGAAGTGATGATCCATTTCCATTGAATACTGATGTGCATTTTAACTTAATGAAACATTAAAGAGTAGGTGGACAATAATGGAAGTAATGGACGTATTGTGAATTAATTATATTCAATCTCCTAGTAGTTACAATCTGAGTAAAAAAGTATTAGCATAGTGCCTAGGAAAAAATTAAATGACTCAAATGAAATTGATTGATAATCAATGACTGCATAAAGTAAATTATAGGTAACATTCCATCAAATGACGCAAAATCACTTACTAACATTTTCGAGTTAGACTAATCTATTTCCATTAGTTTTGTTTGCTGGAATTTTCCATTAACCAGAGAAGATTTTAATGTCCAATTAAATTTAATAGAAACTTGAGCCAAACAAAAGTTTGCCAATTCCTCTACAGCAAGAAGGGAGCAAAAGGAGCAAGACTCTTTATGGTGGTTTCGTCCTACAATCGCTAGGGAAATACGTGTCTTGTATTTGCGTATCGATTCATTGCATTTATCTCGTCGACTTTGGTACAGTTTCGCTCTCCCTTCCCTCCACCTACAAAACAGAGTACAAAAAGAGGCCACGAATCCCTCTGCCACACTCCGTCTCCTGTCGTTATTCATTTACGGCAACCTTGCTCTATCTCAACAGCTTGCTCATTATATCCACAAATTTCGTGCTGTAGCGCATAAAATTTATTACTGTATCGATACAAATCTCCTTCCCTAGCAATTGTTCAATCACCTCGATTACCCTTGTTCTTCGAATATCATCATGTAGATCTTCCTCGTTGGTTTGGTTACGTGATGCTTGGAAATAGCCTTAGGTCAGTATAATACCGTAGTGTAGCCCCTTTAAATATTCCCATTAAACAACCCTATTAGAATAACCCCGTATTAATAGCCCATAAATTTACCCTGTTGAAATAATCGCTTCAAATCGCCCTGTCTAGCCTCGTATAAAATTACCGAACTCAGTGGATGGAATGTGTTAAAATATTACCACGTCATATAAACCGCATTACACTAACCCCAACCAAATAGTCGTCTGATATAGGTAATAATCCACTGACATAATTCGTAACGCGCATGTACTATAACAGTCAAAATAAGAAAAAAAAAACATACTTTTGGTGGAATATTATGCATGATAAATTATTAAAATAGATAAATATGATTCCGAGTTACCCGTATGTACAAATGTAAAAGTATTGAAAAGTGTACGTTTATTACTGACTCTTTATCACAATACACTTGGCTAATCTACGGTTTTATGATTGAGCATAGTAGTTGATTCGTCACATAAAAACTGATGGTTTACATAATTTTCGAATTAACTTCCCGGCGCCTCCACCAAAATATAGTACCACTTATAGCTCTGAGTAGGTACGTATCCAACAGGTGCGTAAAGTGTGTTTTAGATTATTACATACTTTTTGAAGCCTGAATGTCCAAATTTGCTGTGATTATAATTTGTTGAATGTTGTAAAAATGGAACTCCAATGACGAATTTGAGTAGGTATACCTACTACTGTAAATATTGGCGGACAACAAAAAACGAACAGGTAGAACTGATACAAACTACGTACTTTGGTCGTTAAGTCCTCGCAATTAAGGGCACGGAATTCAGTTGGCTAAATCTGCAACCACTCTAACTCTGACTTCAACCGCAACGGAATTGTAATGCCCGGACCTCTTTGTGTTTATGCGAAAATTAGTCGCGCGCCTCGATCAAATTCTTAGTTTGCTGCAATGCAGGCCGTAGGACAACATTAATCGTTGAACACGACGCCCATAATGGCTGAGTTGGGAGGACGAAATCAATTTTCATCAAACACGACACCCAGTCTAATAGCTACATGTTAGGTGACGCATCGTGTGACTGGAAGCTAATGAAAGCGGCTCGTCCATATTCAAATAGGGCGCAATCTGCCCGAACAAAAGGCATTGGCTGAGATAACCTTAACTTGTCCTCGAATGCGTCCGACAAGCGACCCTTCCTTCAGCACTTTGGGGGCAATTAGCGATGCTAATGATACAGGCATTAAGGGACACTATCTTGGAAGGGCGACGAATTCAACGCCCATCATTCTCATGGTCTTAAAATTCAAAGGAACAATAAAATCGTAGCCTCATGAAAAATTATTATTATTTGGAATCACTTAATTAAATGCTATTGCGGGACGTCCTTCTCATATTGGCATTTTATTGGACTCCGCTGTATTACATCCATTCAAGAGCAGCGTTCTCACCAATAAACTTCGGTTCAATCAAATGTCCGAAGTGGAATTAATAACTTACGTGCGAACAGCCTGCAATTCATTTATATCATTCAGCCTGTTGCGGGTGAATCAAAACTAATGACCCCAATTATTGATCAGGAAAGTTTATTGAGGATTCGAAGTGGGGATAAAACGACTGGGGGAATTAACCACGAGAAAATATAACTTAACTTCAGCTGATTTTACTCTGGAAATATTGGGGTTTAGTTCTGAGGAATTCACTTGCAATTATTACTTCCGGTTAAAATAGTATTGTGGAAGTAATGAAGGTAATTTGAAACAGAAATTTTCACTAAATGCGAATACATGTATCATAACATAAAACCAATTCCCAGAAAAAGTAGTCAAAATGAAAAACTTACTATTGAAGTGGGAGATCCACCATCTTCAGCCACTTAAGAATCCCATTCGCGGAAAAAATAAGCGAAGAAGAGATAAGTGTAATTGAAAATTATAAATAATGCGATGGCCGGGTGTTAGGCTAAATGGGAAGGGGAAATAAAGAGATTTTTGTGAGCGGTGAGCGTTCTCGGCGCGAAATTTACTATTCGCTGAAAATCTAATTTAAAAATAAATTAGCTCCCATGCAGAACGCGCATACAGCGTGTTGCGGCTTTTTATTAAGCCATTCGCATTTCTTCGTACAAATTTTCATTTAGGCGTGAGCGTAATCGCGTTAGGGGTTACGAATAGCACTGAGTTGATTGAGTTAATAAAGGAGCCTTCTCGACGGTACTTTTGCCCAATCTTGGAGGCGAGAGTGCCATCCGATTGCTGCCTCTATACACGAATTAATTCAACTCACCTTGATAAATGGAAATTGGAAAAAATTCTTCCCACCAAACGTCCGCGCACAATTTCCCCAGGGGTTCATATAAACAGGGTGTTCGACACTCTTATCTAATTAAACTGCAACAATATCCAACCAACCCCTTCAGAACATACAAAGAGCCTGAAGGAATTTCAATTACCCTGGAATATTTTAGGTAGAGGTCTCTTTTCAATACTCGCTGCCATTAAACATACAAGTATTTGGTATTGGCCTCTTTTCGATCTAATCTCACGTTTTCAATTTCTCATCCTACGGCCTAAGGGTTCAGTATTAAACATTGATGAACGCGGAATTCGTTTCTACGACTAAATAGCGTATTATTCGAAGCACCAGCAACTTTGGGTTATGTCAAGAGGAACACGCAATGTTCACACCAGCGCTCCTGTAATTGAATTTCCACGTACTGCTAAACGACTGAAGATTTAAAGGGTTGCTGGTAGTCTAATTTGAATAACGATTTTCCTGCGAGATCAAAGAAAATTTTGGGAGGCTGGGCATATCCGTTAAGATTCGTCGAAAAACAGACATCAAGGAATCTATTTACATTAACCTTTCCTCCTTTCCCATCTCTATGAATATATCCTCATGGATATAAAGTAGCACCCTTCGTATCCATTTCTAGCCCAATCTCACCTCTACTGGAGAATCCTTGCGATGTCTGTGCAAAAAAAATGTTCCTCAAAAGGAACATATTATTAATTAAAGTTGACTTGGCATTTGTCCTTTTTCGTTCGAATTCAAGGGCTCACAAATTAAAAAGTTCCCTCGAATTCAACGCCTGTGAGATGAGCAATTTGCATGTCCCTTTCAAAGGATGTCCCTTTGATGAGAGTTGATCATTTGAAACACTTTAGAGCAAATAATGGAACGCTGATTTCCACTTGCAGCTCAATCAACGAGCCTATTCATAAAAGGTGGAAATCCTAAACGTTTCATTTTTACATCCGCCATTTGGAAAATTCCCATATATTGTAGAATTACTCAATTCTCTTGATCACTTAAAAAATTTTACGCCCTAATATTTCAAGAAAAATTTAATTATTGTGGGAAATGATTTCTCCTGTTGAAATTATTGATGTGGTTTCGACTGCGCCAGCTCTACAATTGTCCAGGTTGTACTATAATTTTCTCGGCACGTACAATCGTAATAAATATTTCCTTTGTTGTCCATTACTGAAAAGTATCATAATTTAGTGATGCAATTACAAAGCTAACTTCTGTCGCACTCCATTGATTTATTGGCACTTTACTTTATTCTTTATTCGTTTTATATCTGACGGTAACAGCAGGCAATGCTTAGTTATTTCTTTAGATCTATTTACATAATAACACTAGTGTCCTTCTATAAAAACACCGTTTGATGATTTTACACCATCAATCTGTTGTTAAATGGTACATTCGTAAAATATTTGATCTTTCCGCTCACGAATTACAATGAAACTAAACAAAATCAAGTCAGTTAAAGTTTTTCCATACTTATTACTTCATAAATATACCAGGATGTAGGTTCATGAACGGTAATTAGTAATGAGTCCTATGCCGTGTGATCATTAATACAGGAAACACAGAAACCAGCAAACATCCTATTAATTGTATAAGAAGGTGAATAATGCAGTTGAGTTTCAATGCGTTTCAGCCGCAGCTCTGGAAGGAAACTTTGGAATTAATGTTTGAATGATTTATTCCGTGTACCGGTAGCTGCAGGTGTTTAATTTCCATATGTACGTAAACTGACTCTAACAACGTATTAGTATCGTCCCTATATGTCTGATTAATTATTGAGTTTTGTGACTGCAGGAACTATTATTGTAGTAGTCGTAAACCACATGAAAAATTCCGCAAGTCAATTAATACTCCAGAAATACACATTTCAATTTATATTACTTCAACGCACTTATTTCTCCTGCTAATTCTCATAGATTTAAAAAATGTACTTTCAAGAATTCCAGCCTTTCTCGTTGCTGTATAATTTCCAATCTCCAATCTCTCCCCCTCACTTCCATCAGCACTTTGCTTTTGTTAGGTTCTAATTCCATTTCCTCTACTTCGATTGCTCTGCTCCTGTTATTAATGACCTCTGGCATTTTTGTTCGTTGGATGGTATCAGAACTATATTGACATACGTTATATGTACAAATTATGTTTTTTTACCTATTGAATGGATCTGATGTTGAAATAAATAGATGTTTCAATTATATATGATTATCAGCATTCCATTTACAATAGTACCTACAGCATGCAGTATACAGACTTATCCATGAATAACTTCAGTCATTTTAAACGGTAAATCAGTTGAGTTTAGTAATAATGGATTTTTTAATAACTATTGACTGATCCGAATCTTTTTCGATGCTCCATTGATTACAATAAATAGAATGCAATTGATGATTTCCGAATATAAATTTAGTAACTGAATTACAATTGACAATTCCTAATTTGTAAGTGATCTTTACTAAAAAAACACTTGAAAAATGTGAAGTAGAACCTCAGGTGGATATTCTCAATCTATCGGTCGATCGGACATTATTGTTAGCAAATATAACAATATTGCATAATAATATTCAGTAACAAAGTGGATCAGTATCATACATTTTATATATTGTAATTATAATTTGGTAACGTATTTAATATTGGAAATAACGTACCTACATTTCTATTTAGAAAGTGAAGGTAAATATTGCTGAATATACATCGGAAGTGGCATCAGAACTATCCTACTGTATTCAAAGGATGACATTCTGCAAATTCTATGGTCTCAAAGGAAATGCACTCACGCATTCCAGAATGAACTATCTTTCAGACCATCCGAACACATTTGCCGTTCAATCGACAAAGCGGATATTAATTGGATCCGCACTGTACTCAAGTGAGTTCAACCCTTTCCGTGCCCGTTTAATGGCTTCTAGGGACCATTGGGAGCTTTCAGAAAGACGAAAATCCCGCAAAGGGTTCGATGGTAATCCGCATAGAAAGAGATTGCGTATTTCAGATGGAATTTTCTATCTAGGGACGCAGGAAATATAACCTACTTAATGGTGTGGTAAAATAGTCCTCATGGTGGAAAAAATATTTTTTCAGACCTACTTCATCTTCATTGCTTCTGAGCAAACAAAGATTGTGACAAATAATTTTGCTAAATGGATTCACTAAAAGTTTACTTTGAGATAATATGTTAAACAGATAGTTTTCAAGGCATTCGTATAATCAAATGATATACTCAAGTTATAGGTATTAATTATTGATTAGGCGGCTTACTTTAATGATGTTGTGAAATGAGTAAGTGGAATATAATTTTCAAAAATGAATAATCAATTGGCAAATTTAAATGTCCAGAAACGTTTGAAATTAAAATTATATAATGTTGAATCATCTAAATTGTTAGCAAGAAAAGAAAAATACTAAATTTAAATGGAATTATAACTGAATTCTCATGAATCAGTGAACAAAGAATACAAGATACTATTTTCAGATTTCGTCTTGTAGAGTATCATATGTGATAAATTATCTCCCTTGAAATCATTACCTATATTAATCCGAAGAAAACTCTACCTAATATAAATGTCGAATAGAAACTTAGTAATTAGCTTCTCAAGAATCTGGAAATAGAAGATTCTAGAACAATCCACAGTTACAAGAGGAGAAAGCGAAAATAGGATGTTGAATTGAAAAGATCGATTAATGGCCCAACTGCCAACTTACTTCTCAATAGTTCAAGAAAATGGGGTCCTAATTCACTATAATCACTCACGCCTAATGGAAAGTTTAGTCCTTGTTTACGAATTGGGTCCATCTCCAACAACTCAAGGGTCAAGCTTAATTTCTGTTAATTAATTCTGGGATTACTCGTCCGCGCGTGGAGGTCGAGTAAGATAATTAGTAATTTCCCGAATTCATTCTATATATTGTGTTCAGTGTTGGACATGATTATGTGGTTTAAGAGGAGACTCGTGATATTCGAGAGTGGACAAACAATATCAAATTATCACAACAAATCATTGTACCAAATGGGGCAGATCTACCTACTCGTAGATATCAGATATAGAATGCATCTCCCTTGAGTCATTAAAGGAAAATTAATTCGCTATTACTCATATTTTATGACTCGTAAACTTTGCGAACAATATGCTTCCAATCTGTAAGCCGTGAAATTGCAGAATCGTTTTCCGATAGTAATCTGCATAAGTTCTTGAATATATCATAATTAACGGGACAATTGCATATTACCGTGAATCGTGAACGTACAAATTAGGGGAGATTCGGGCAATCCTAATCCTTGGTATATTTCATATTTGCGTATGACACTGCAAGTAAAAATTTTATAACCATATGAAAACAATTGCTTCAAATATTTGGCAAATAGTTATCATTATATTCCTACTATATTTCCAACATTCATTACAGCAGTGGGAGCAGAAGCACATACCTGTGGTGCAAATTATTAGAATAAGAAGTATGAGAACCACCATTATTATGAAAATAATATTTCCCAGAATAATGATAATCTCAACAAACGAAATTCCGCTGGATTCACTTCCGAATAATTACATTTAATCTGGGCCGCCACAAATTTGCATTCCTCGGGTCCGCTTCCGTTCTGATTAACTCATTTCAATAAAATCCCAAGAATTTTAAACGCGGCGAAAGGGACAACATTCTCAGCTCATAAAACTGAAGCAGATTTCACCCTTCTACGCAACGGGCTCGTTGCCATTGCCCACAAATCTTTGCCAGGGGTAATAAAATGAAGAAAAAATTCAGTGGACGTGTGGTAGGCGGGCGAAAAATGTAATATAACCAACCCCCAACTAGAGTGATTTATCACCAAAGGACACTCTCCATACAAGAGAGAATATTTTGTGAAGAATATGAAGGATTCCGGTTCGCAGAATTGCGGTAATACCCCACTAAATCCCTTCGTACAGACCAAAATCACAGACAACGGTATGTTTGGATTTATTAACCCTCGGCAGTGTGGGTTTGATTCGAAAGCAGACGGTCCCTTCTCATATTTGACCAGGGACCTTTATTTGGCCATTGTGATTTCGTGTGAAATGCAAAGTAATCCCCAGAGGACACCCTGTTATATCGGTGGACAATAATCTCCTCATTTGACAAATATTAATTACGCGACCAGGAATTCCAGTAGACAAAAGCTGCTCGAATTGAGGAAACTATTTGGCCACAATGGTCATTAAGGCTGTTAATTATTTTTTCACTAATTTGCTTTTGTGATCCAAATGAGCGAAACTAAATATTTTACAAATCAATTAATATGTTTACGTAGTTCGTCTGTCACAAAATAATAGTTAAAACTTCTTTAAGCAATATGCTACTAACCATAAAAGGCAGAGGAAGAATTATTTTGTTTGAAGCAATTTCAACAAATATATTTTATTCAAGGAACGTAGGTACATGTTTTACATGTGAACCAAATAATTGCTCTCATTCAAACCAAATAGTATTAATTAGTTAATGTTCATCAATTGGGAATATTGTTGAAGACGCTGCCTAATTAGATTTAGCCCCGGGAACGTCTCGTAATGAGAAAATGTGCATGTAAATAAATGATGACTGCCAAGAAGGATGTTCTCTCTGGGTTCGTATTTATTTCGAAATCAAGTAGAGAATTTCAAACGTACAAAGATACGGAGGAATGTAATTTATTTAGTCTGCAAAGGAATTTTTATGGTGGGTTTGATGATGGCAACACGAGCACTTGGTGGTTCGGAGATTCGAAAGCGCAGGAAATAGACATACAAGGGCACAAGTATTCAAATAATTAATGAATGAGAATTGAAGTGAGTATTCGAGAATTGAATAATTAAAAAAGTTCCCAACACAAGTGTTTTCAACAAATCGGGCCTTCCGCTTCACACGCTCTTTTATAATCCACTTCGGTTTTATGACATAAGCTACAACAAACCCGCAAAGTGAGAATAAAGTTCGCGTTGAGTTTTTAATAACTTCCATTGGGAAGAATTATTTATTTAAGTTTGTTAGACAAAGGCCATAAGAAAATTATTTATAGGGACGGTTGAGGAAAATAAGCCGTCCAAAGCTCTCCACACACACACAAGTTGTTTCCTACTCTCACAGAAATGAAAGTGGCTTCCAAATGCGTCTGGAAAGTTGAACACTCAAGTATTCACATGTGGTCCGCGGAAAATTGAGCTGGCGGCGTTTTCGGTTCACTTGCGTCTCCATCTTACTTAAACAAATATGCCCCAATTCATAAATCATTAATAGGGCAGGACGTTTGGAAAAAATACCTTGTATATTTGATATTCGATACTGTTTTATAAATTTTGATGGACACATGTTCAAAATTGAGCCACCATCCATCAACACCACTAAAGTTGTGCGAATAAAATAATTAATCCTACCCCATAGTTAAATGGCAAAGCATTATTGTTACATAACAAGGTAAGTAGCTTTGCGGCTTCAATTTCTAGGATGAGCGCTTCCACAATACATAACTACACTGTGGATAAAATCACTAATTAGGTTGATATGCTTATTTAAGTTATGAAGAGGGCGAAATAATTTGTTACTCCCTTACAAAACATCCTTTTTCCAAACAAAACACAAAGAAAGTGTTGCACAACAAATCGGGACATAATACGTTAATTAAACGAAGAAAACTCATGTTGGAACTGGAGCAGCAAACCAGCATATGTTACGGCTCACATCAGAGAAATAGAAACCAAGCACCGGATTATAACAAATGGTACAATGAAATCAGTCTCCGTGTGTATGCGCATCATATATCACGGATACTTTGTCGGATTGTATGCAACTACAATGATCCTGTTTTACATCTCGGAAACGTAAGCTGGCTTTCCTCCGTACGAGTTTCCACTGATGTTTAAATTATGAACGAGAAATAAGAGGATGCATAATCCGGAAAAATCATTGAACAAAGTGAGACTGTGCTTGTGGTGAATAACGGAGCTTGTGATTGCGATATCTATTAATTTTCACAATTTTGCATGTAAAATGCAATAATTTTCAAAATTATTGAACTGTTCTTAGGGCCTGCTTGTATGGTGCTGCATCTTATCACACGGCTTATCACAAAATTAATTTAATGTGTGGCAACAGAATTCAAGTAATGCGGACTCGATTTTTCACTTTTAAAAGCAAAATATGAGAATATACAGAAGGATACAGAAAATAACAGAAAATTTCGAAATGTACTTGTTTCACCACATCTTTGGAAATTTTAGTCATCAATTGAATTCTCAATTGTATCAATCGAACATTCGAACATCAGGTATCATATTATACTCGATAAAGTTGGCAGGTAAATTCTATTATGAATGCAAGCATAGTCAATGTCTCGTAGGACCATACAGAGGGAAGTGTAAACGGGGAAATTTCAAACCAGAGAAATCGAATTGGAACTTTGAGGCACTCAAATGAAACGTAGGACCGATGTACCTGAAATACAATTTACCCCCCGGAATCGTTCGACTTCGACGAAGGCAGTTAGGAACTTCCAATCCAGAATAATTTCAGTTGCTACACTTCGCCAAATATGTAATTATGTATTCCACGAAGTTTACATTCTTTATGAACTCTCATATGAGTTCTTATTTTATCGCCTTATTGTAGGTGATTATGATTCCGTGGAACATTTGATCACCATAAGTGGCCCCCAACAAAATTGCATCTCTTTTCTGAGCAATCTTACTACTGTACCATCTAATCCCCTCAATTAGGAAACTGGTTAATTAATAAAGTATAAGGTTTTATGAATTTTGGGACTTAGGTGATTACCCTTATTTTGTTTTCAGGTTAATTTGTTTTGAGAGTTTTCACTTTCTTCATTAGCTGTTGTGTTTCTCAAATATTTTATTTCTAGCCCCATTCATTCTTGATCCAACCTATATTCTCGTTATGTCTTCTGGCTGCAAGTGCATTGAATTTATGCAACAAACTAACTTTTCTTCTGCTCGGAAAAACATTCATTTGCGATGCTAATTCACAAAGGAGGCTACATGCATTATACCGCGATCAATAATTAAACATAACGAATACAATATACTCTTTTTAAAACTTCGTTTTGAAGGGTATAAATAACTAACACAAATTCATAGGTGTATTATGTTAATTTAAGAATGACCAAAAGTAGTCTTATATTTAGCTTTCCATATTTGCAATAAAATCTGCAATGCCATACCTACGTTAAATGCATGTAGGTCATTCGCATACATTTTCATAACTATTTTTCATTCGCAGCAGGTAGCACATTAACTAACAAGCAACTGTATAGACAATGAGACAACCGCATGCTATACCTTCTAATTATCATCAGTTATGATACACCTCAATTTTTACAAATTTCAAACTTACTTTTGTATACGATTATGATATGATAATGACGTACGTAAAATGAGTGTAATTAAAAACTTCCATATCAAATGAAACCAAACTAAAATCTTTCGCAGACGCTAAATGCAAACTTCACGAACGCAAAATAATATTATGTACCTAATGATTATAAAGCACTAAACAGCGTACAACTCCCCATTTATGGTAATGGTGCATAAGTGAACCATTACCGTTGCAGAGGAAAGCGGTGAAATGACCCAAATTACAATAGAAAGATTAAATGGGCTCCTCTATGTGTATATTTATTGTCCAGGGTTATGGAATTCCTGTATAGGGGAACGAATTCGGAATATCCCATTACTTAACTGATTTATTGGAATTTTCCCCCTTACTAGAAAGAGAGACTGGCGCAGCGATCGTTAAGTTGGCGGAAGTAATTTCAATTTTCGGTTGAAAACTCGGTCGATTGATGTTTTTTCTTTGTTCTTTCCGCCCTTTGAGCAGTAATTTTCCGTAACTTGGAACAACTGCGGTTACATCCGCACATGTTCTATGTAGAATAAATGATTCTACTAAGTAATTCTCTACCTGAACCTCACTGTATAGTCTATACTAATTTGTCTCTACTATTATAGATGAATTACAAACATATTTTGATAAGAAATTATTAACGATACTTTACAAATAGCAACAATTTTCCAAAAATTATATGCTACGATCCTCAATACCCTTATTCTGTATTGTTGCATTTAAGCATTAGGCAATTTGAATCCGCATTAAACCAAAATCACTAGCGTTCAAGAGCCATTGTGGCCCAATTCTGGTCTGAACTTCTATTATCTCTACCTCACAACTCAAATAAACTGCCAATTCCGGTGTAGTAAAGTAGTTTGCTGTTTGGGATAGTGTACATTAGTTTCCAAGGCTATTATGAGCAATAACAATATCCCATTTGGCCACAATAACTACAACAGGATTCCAAACAATCATAAGAAATTAACCGACATGAATGAAATACATAGTTGGGAAATCTGTTTCATGAGGAAAAAAATCTTATTAGTTTGGTGTGGGAATTAATTCTTGTTTTCCAGTAAATTCTATAAGTAGGTGCCGGATTCATATGCCCTCATTTTGGGAATGATTCCGCTATAAAACATTTTAAAGTCTGACACAAAGGAATGAAAATGCTGTTGCAGGAGGAAACCCCATTATTCAAAACATTCTTTGCTGTATTGAATAAGGGAGTAACGAGCTAAAATATAATAGAATCTTAGTAATAAGGTCTGCTTTGTTACTAAACGATGTCGCATAGGTTCTCCTTGCAGTTATATTTTAGTAGTTTCTGCAAAGTACAAAGTATTGTTAGAATGTAGAAGAATGAACAAGAGAATAGAATAGCGATTTAGAGGAATTTTTTGATGAAAACTAGTGATCGGTTAATCCTCGCGAAGGATAAAAACAGTTCTCTCCAAATGAAGTCTGCTCTGAAAGGAAATCAATTTAAAAGTAATTCCCTCTCCCTAGAAGCCCAAAGCTAGATGAAGGATTTAGTGGTTTGCACGTAAACAACTGAAAACGGGTTAAGAATTGCATCACCACAAATCCCCAATCCGAATTTAAATTTCTTGACTATTCTATCAACAAATTGATGGATTTTCAAATCCATTTTATGAAGTGCGAAAGATTGCATTACTGCGTTTTCACTGCGCAATTCCATGCATCACATCATGTGGTTTATTGCTCTAAAATTTACGGTTTGCTGATACTGAAGCTGAATTTTCCAGAAATTCCTAATACCTAATATGAAATTGCGTTGCGTTGGCATTTGATCTGAAAAGAATTACTAGAAAATGCGTCGTATAAACTTGAGGATTGCTACAAAATTATTTCTATTTTGGCACATGGAAATTTAATCCAAAATTCAGGAAGTAAATCTAGCCTAATGAAATTCTCCGTCCGTTGGGATTAATTTTTAGGAGTGGAGTTAACATTTTTGTGCGATCCATTAGTGAAATTGCGTGAATCTTCAGCAGTAAATTCCATAAGGGATATGTGCCTAATTTTAACTTTTGCATTACAGCATTTCAAATTCAAACATTTTCACGTTTGAATTGAGAACTCACTCGTTTTGAAAAAATGCTAGGCGAATTCCAAGACATTTTATTCATTTATGTTGTACAAGAAAAATCCTAACCAAATCTGTCTGTCGAATATGCTACGAATTTGTTCAATCTGCGCATGCTGGAGACATAAATCCGATTGAGTCGTTAAAACCTGGGGGAAGCATTGAACCGATATTCCATTCACCTAAACTTCGTTAGCTGCTGTTGATAATATCTTTTCAGAAAGCTCTGCTGCTTGGTGCGACGCGACGCCCGTCGCGTCCCAACGCTGATCTTATTTCCTGCGAACCATACACCTCCTAAAGTAATGGAAGTTTAATATTGGTTGGAGCAATGATTTTAGTAGGAAGCTTTCGGAAAAGGATTGAAGCGCATTGCAATTTTCTTTTCAGGGGAACTAGTAAATCAAATCGAACGGGAAAAACGCATTTGTAAATTCTGAATTTATCTTGCCTCTTGAGTTTCTCTTCACGATGCCATTAATATACGCTTCAAAATGAAATTTTCGAATGGTATATTGTATTGTATTTGCTTTCAGTAACACCCCTTGAAGATTATCGTACAAAAAATTCTCGGTTCTTTCATTTTTATTTTCATTTGCCATTCAAAAATTACTTGTAAGACTAGTTAGAAAAAATTTAAGTTTATTTTTTTTCACTAATTACGTATCCCACTCAATTATCTCTTCTATATGTATAGGTACATAGATAAAATGATATCATCAACGCGACGTTACACATTTGCATGAGTGATTAAAAATTTTCGAAATGAACTTGCTTTTAGTTTAGTTTGGTTTTCATAGTATGAACATAAAAATATTGGATAAACCTTTATTCTAGTGTTATCATCTGTTCTGTGATCTATAAGCTTCATTTTCTAAATATTCATTATTTTCAGAAAATTATTTATAAATTTATCAAAATTGCACTATCACGTATGTAGGTAGGATAGGTTTCTTGCTACATCCCTTTAAAAGATACTTTTCTTCCTCTAATACAGAATTGCTAAAACATTAATTTAGTACCTGTCACGGACACCTACAAAAGTAATTTAGCCACGTACCTACCATACGCCCTTCAACATAAAAGTTGAGAGGATTCTCAAGTTTGACTGAAACAGTTTACGGTAGATTAGATCAAGTTTCGCAATATTACACCACGAAGTCAGTGGCGAGTCTTTTTTTCTTAATTTTGCACATTTACATGATTCTCATGCCACTTATAAGGAGTGGCAATTGTCAAGCGACCCCTAATTAAAGAACTTTATAACTGTCGGACTTTTATGTGGGGCGTTAGCACGTTCGCGTAGTCCTTTTCGTAGTTATCGTGACTGCACGAGTTTACCGGGACGAGCACAAATGAGGAACGAGTCACATCTTTCGCCAATGGACACATAAATTCGTCGGATTTTACCATTTTCCTTCTCGGTCGGGCAAAAAGAAATCACACTGATGCGGGAGTTACTCAGAGTTGTGTGAAGTTTACCCAACTTTCGAGAATATCATGGTATTTAGTCGCGGGAAAAAAGTTGGATCTTCTATTTTAGTTGAAAATTGTTCTGCGCTTGCATTTTTCTCCGGGAATCGTTTTGCTTCTTTAATATTCTGTCAAGCTAAGAACTTAATAAAGTGAGAACAGAGAACGAATCCCTCAGAATGAACATATTGTTCTCGTTATACTTTGTAAGCTTCTGTTTCACTTTATCATTTCACTTTGCATCCCTATTGCCTATTTCAATATTTTATGGTTATAAATGAAATTCACATTCACAAAGTTAATTTATTTGTAATATTCCTACCTATTTTAATTAAAAAATTGCAACAATAAGAAATACAATGCAGATTTAATGAAAAAAACAATATACCATATTGACCACGAAATAAAATTATCGATATATCGATAACAATAATACAAATAATAAAAAAAATCATCTTTTGAATGGTGAAATGAGAAACTAAAGACGCCTGATATTTTGATGAGTCCCATAGTTAATCATACATTAAGACAATAGAAACAATAAGAATGATTTTTATTTAAGATCTTGTGGTGGCACATTTTCTTTGTGCTCGATGAAATTAATTCCATCGCCAAGATCCCTAAATGGAAGGGAATTACAGGCTAATTGATGAGGATACTGGCTGGTAATGCCCTGCACTTTGATTAATTGAAGGCTGAAGTGATAATGGCAATCCAGAATGCGATAATGGTATGTAAGCTGGAGGAATACGTTTCTAGCTGGCAGCCATCCGATCGGAATTTAGATGTTGTTCGGTAAATTTTCAACTGTCATTGGTTCGACCTTTCGCCCCAGTAGCGACTGGCCCTTAACCGAAATGACCAACGTCCTGGATGTAAAACGTGCTGGTACTTCCGGCCATTCAGCCTCGGAAATTGGTTCAGATCGTATAGATACTAAACGGAGCCATCTCCTGTTTTCTTCCGGAGTATAAACGTACACGTGTGTAGTTTATCTTCATTATTATCCATTCTGGGAATTGCAGATGAGATATTCCAAACCTCGATTATGCCAGAATTCTATTCTGCATGGGGGAATCGATATGACCTATCTGACAGGAAAATGATGGAAAGGTTTACGAAAGTTTAGGAATAAAGGATTCTAGGGTATTCTATTTACATGGAGTGGAGCACTTGCGGTGAGATTCATAATTGTTGATTCAAGAAAATCTAGTGGATTATAGTAGTGCACTCACTATGCAAATTCCTATATTAATAACTGATATGTATTTCCCAATATAAGGCAAATATGAAGGCGAATTCTCAATGAATTCGGAATTCGAATCGAACGCGAGTTTATGTTTACGATGAGAATGTTCGCCAAACAAACAATACAAAAGCAAAATAATATCGCAAATTTGGATGTTATACAGTGGAAATTGATCCCAATGCGGCCTCAAGCTAAAAAGGGTGGCAACATTCCGTGAGGATGTAATATAAACCAACCGGAGTGATTACATACATAAATACATTTTAAATTTGCGTTGCGAAAACAACCCCTTGATAAATTCCGTATAGGACTCAATCGCATTTCGTTATACGATGTTTCATTCCTCTAGTGAAGCAAATTTACGAATTTCGTTCTTACCATAACTTATTATCAATCATTCCTCGTTAAAGCACAGATTGTTTACTAAAAAACTGCACTATGTAACACAGCACTTTTTCAGGTAGATATCTACGTAAAATACAGGCCAAATACATATATCGCTACTGATTTTAAGCGTAAGATTTCGATTTCAAAATTAAAACGTTACGTCGCTTATCTGCGGGAATATTTATTCCATGATTCCACCTTATTCCAATATCACCTCCCAGCTTCCAAAAAGAGATAAGAAAACCGAGGTTTTCCAATTATGAGACGTTAATTGCGTATAAATTGTATTTATTGGACTATAAAGTGAGATTAACATCTTCAAAATTGACACATAAAGACCCTGCTTTGATTAATATCAATATCACGAGGGACTTCCGGGCGTTTATCTGGACGTTTATGTTTAATGGAGCCGTTGTCCTGAACTAATAAAATTTTATGGCACATCCACGACACAATGAAGCTACTGCAGTAAGTATTTGCAAAAATAGAACTCTATTACGACTAGTTAGTTTGAGTTTCCTGCTTTATTACTTCGGTAGTAGTTTCAAGATCGAAAACCCGTTACGGAAACAACAATTCAATAGAGTTTGCATGCTAACAAACTTGAATTTTCCTCTCACAAATGCAACAGTTTAGTGACCCGAGCAATACTTTTCACTTCTATGAATTTACTCTCAGTACCAATTTCCCTAATTCCCCTTTCCTAATCAACTCTACTTCCCCAATTTACATAATTTCTAGTGTAAATTGACCGCTTTGGGCTTGTAGGGATGTTCCACTTGATATCTACTTCTTAACGTCAAAATTACTTAATTAGATCGTTGTATATTCAACATAATTCAATCAGTGATGCAAATGTTTCCTCTGGAATAATTCAAAACTGATATAAATATCCCTCTAATTCCCTCACGAATTAAACTCTAATGCCTGTTTTACCAACACCTATTTCACAATTCTCCCCCTCGCTGCCACCATCTCTCCTTGCTCAGGGCGTTACCAATTTTTTTCGACCTCTACCCTCGTCATCACAACTTACTTCCATTTATCAAGAAACGCAAACGACAGAATTATGGAAATTTACCTCATCTCGACCGAAATCACGGAACAATTCATGGCTTCCGTTTCGACCTACTGAACCGCATCATGTGCTACAACAAAATAATCATACAATTCCTCTCAGGTGAAGCAATTAGAACGAATTAAAGTTGGTGTTTTGCTTTTGTTATATTTTCCGGGCTGAAGGAAGAGACAATTTAAATTAGGGCGCGAACGCAGGAAATTTATTCGGTCACCCAAAAATTTACGCTTTCTACCGACCCCGAATACAGGATTACCGTAGTGAAGGGCCCATTATTATTCAATTTCCTTGGGAAGGATCTAAATTGTAACAAATCCAACTACAACTTGCTGACAAATAATAGGAGTAATTGAAAATTAAATGAACCATGACTTTCGTGGAACAATTGAAATTTTCCACTCACTCATATCTTGCATTTTTAACAGTGTTACACGCTTGTTTGTGCAGCGTGCGCCAGGCAATTTCATTCTTTGCACTATCTTGTCTGCATTGCGGGTATACATATAACAATCTCTCATCTCATAAATAGGTACACGTTTTCAAAATATCGAATCATTGAAACTTCCAAGCGAGTTGAATTAAATCATAAATTAATTATTTATACGGATAAAAATACTATTAGTTTCCCATGAATTTGTTTTACTTTATAATGATTTGTATGAATTATTTTCGTATGTTCAATTATTTATCAATTAATATTAATGATACCAATTAATTTTCTATTTCTTCCGCAGTTTCATTCTGCTCTTTTAGTATAAATTATTTCCTGCAGAGAAAAATTGCAATTAATGCCATCATTTCCGCTAGCTTCTTGCGGGATACAATCTTAAAGGAAATGATTCCCAGCGTGTAAGTAATGGGTTCGTTCACGCCAACAATAAACGGATTTATTTCCCTCTTTTAGTTATCTTAATATTTCCCTCTGCAGCAGAGTAAATCATGGTGTCCTTTAGATGTAAACCTCGTTGCCGTTAAAGTTGAATCGTTAATATTAAATTAAATACTGTCATACGTCACTGAAAACTTGCAGAATCACACTGTGTTTCGTTGTATCTGTTTTATAAGTGCTACAATTGAGAAATTGACAGCATGATGCCCAGTATAACAATTTCAAAAATAGCATATTAGGTATCATCATACTAACTATAATTTAATAAAAGATATTAAAGTCTTTACGAAAATTACAGGACAAGAATTGGTAGGGATGAATTACTGAACCACCGAATATTTAGCACAGGGTGTTTGATAAGCTACTTTTTGGAATTGATACGTGGCGAAATTTAGGACATCAGCTAGAAGGGAAAAAGCAACGTCCTATCTGTAAATCCGACAAGCAAGTTTCACCCTCCAGGCACACACGCCTCGCCGCCTTATCTGAGGAAGAGTGGTGACAAATAAAAGAGGATTAACATGTTAACATTCTTCTTGGGGCGAGTGGAATTTATTGAATTACGCTGGTCGAACGACAAGCGGGCAAATGGTCGGCCCTAAATTATTACAGCGCCTTCCCAAATGATATCTATATGTTTGCATATATGTCCACTATCGTATTTAATTATTCTTGCACTTATCTCTTATAATTTTCAATTGATTATTTATACGAGCCTGGTAGATTTTATAGATAATAATAGTCTGAGGTGAAAAATGATACCTACATACGTAGTTTCACATCCATATTACATAGTAAGTTTTTTTAAGAATATTTGCCAGCATAATTGGGTTAATTATTACGTAATAAATTAAAATTTTAAAGAATATTTGAATGTATTTGATTTTTATTTTGATCAATCAATTGATTGAATGAATTCAGTAAATTAATTGTAAAATTAAACGTACGAAATATATATCAGTGATAAAAAATTCTTTTATCAAAACCTAGATTTCCGTTTGAGTGGATAATAAAAATTAGACTTGAAATTGAAAAATTGGAAGTATTGAATATTTGGGAATTAATCTCCCGGCGCCTCCACCATTATGAATTAAATCCCAAATGCTAGGATCACTTACATCTATAACTTCTGATTATTATTATGAACAATTTTTCTGTTTCGCTATAATTTGCTGCAAAATTGCACTAAGCTAGATATTTTTATAATAGTAATTTTAAACAATTAAGTCAAAAAAATAATTAGTAGCGACCATTCAGGAATTAATTTCCCGGCGCCTCCACTATAATTTATGCAAGGATCTAAATACTTTTTAAATTCCTTGCGATCAGTTGTAACTACAACTTCTGATTGTTTTAAACAATTTGTACGTTTCGTTATAATTTGATGCATAATTGCATCCAAAATAAGTGCAGATATCTCTAATGCACGATCCCACAGACGAACCAGCTGATGTTTGAGAATTTCTGTGCAGTTTTATCTGAAAAATTAAACTAGTTTTCTTTTTCAAAATGGATAATCATGGCATATTTTGTACAAAATTTGTATTAGTAGTAGTAAATGTAAAAAAATATGTGCCACTTCCATTTTATTCACCACATTTTTACCACATATTTCAAAGTAAGTAAGCAATGATTAGCGATGGTCAAAAAGTGGTTCACGATAATTATTGTAAAGTTTAGTTACAGTGCAAATCTTTAATCTTCATTTATCGTTATCGTAGCAGACGCGAATTTCAATTCTCTATCGCAACTGCGAATGGCACATAACGACGAAAATATAAAAAGTTCCTCCTACTCAGGGAAATAGAACGTCACTGCTGAAGATGTTTATTTTCATTCAGCGTCCACCCGCCTCGATGTTGGCATGTTGATAAAGTGGGAAATATTGTTCGAAAACTGTCGATAAGCGCTTTGCTGTTTCTGAGGTTTTCATGGGAAAAAAGTTAGCGAACAGAGCTTTGCTGATAAACCAGTTCAATTAACATAGGACGAAACTGTTAACATCTTTCAGTTTTTCCCAACACACAAACTCTGCACACCCTTTACAGTCTCAACAGAATTCATCCTCTTTATACAGTTGCGAAGGAAAAAGGTTGTTCCTAATTTATGTTCCTTGAACGATGTTGTTTTGATCGGAATTGGACAACGAAGGGTTCCAGAATATTAGATGAAAAGAATAGTTCTGTCATATATTCGTTGCGTTTTGGTCGGATTCTCGAAACGATTTTGAATAAAGTTGAATGAGAATATTATTTCACCTGTAGGCTATTGTTCTAGACATTTCAATATCGATCATGCTTGGATATTCAGTTCCGTCAACGCTTTCCCCCCTAGATGCGAATGGGGCAAGAGGGTGTTCTGACTTCTAGTATATACTATCGGAGTGGTATTTTTCCGAAGGAACGTCTATTGGCCGCGTTTTGCCGCCAAGCTTTCAGCTCTACTCGAAAACGCCTTTATCAAATCAATCTCGCGGAATGGCGGTAAAAGTGCTGACATTGTAGTGCGCCTTCCAAGTGGCCAGGGGAAGCCCTACACAAGAAACTGCCTTTGTCAAGCTCCATTCAATGACCTCTTATAATACATCCATGAATGATACTGAATATTCAGCTATTAGGTGGGCAACCAGCACGGCTCTCGGGTACGGATGTGTTTCGGCTTATCTCTGTCCGTATTTATCCACGTCATGGTTGGATTATTCGCGCAAATGGAATTTTTACTGGCTGTACTCGTGTCCATTTTAGGAAAGGTTAAAGTGAAACATGCACATTTGTGTTCCCGTTTTTTGTTATCACCCTCGATTATCAAAGAGTTTTCCCTTTTTGAAAACTCTTCGAGTGGAAGTTATCTTGAAACTATATAAAATGTATGTATACGAGAAATAAAAAACAGACAGTGGAAATTTGCGACTATTGCTATATGACCCACCTTGCTACCCTCCATGTTTATTTAAGCGTTATAATGAAGAATAAGTGAGGTGTGAAGAGAACATTGGATTCCGTCTCATGGGATCTCATTTGAAGTTCTATATTGGTGATGCCGCAGGACTAGATTGTACGGAAACGGGTGCAAATATTCCCCCAGACCAAGGAGGCTCGACCGCAAGGATTTACGGCCAAAATCCCCTTGACTTAGGTATATGGAAACAGTCCCACTAATTATACGTCCTGATGTGACAACCGAATGTGCCCTTCAAAGAGAGAAATGGGGAAATAATTCATGAATCTTCAAGCTGTATTCTCGTTTTCGAGTTCGGTATTCTCCGTGGAATGAATAAATTGTTTCGACTTGGATTCTAGCCGAATACATTAAAATCTTAAATAAATAATGGAACTAAATACTACTATACATCATTTTAAAGAGTATAAAAGCAAAAATAGTAATCCCTTACATATTATATCAAAAATAATGGTAGGTATGTCGTTGCTTTTACTACCCAAGGAACGTTTATATCGTTCAAGTGTAGCCCTCAGAAAATCCTCAGCATCCATTATAACGTTATATACGGCACCTATTGAAGTGAAATTTTATTAAGGAGGACTATGGCCGCCGTTTATGCCATTAAGAATGTGCCATAAGAACGGGCAGGGTGTGAAACAAAAGCGGAAGAGCTTGCGTGATGGGATTCCTAGGCGAATATGGCCATCATTAACGCATTAATGTGGGCACTTTGTCGATTAGTTGGGGCACTTTGGCGAACAAGAGCGGACCACCAAATTCTGGTTCTAGTTGGAGTAAGTTGTAATTCATACTGATTCAGCACAAACTTTCCCACGATCATGCAGATACCTAAGTATTCCAACTAGGTACTCGTGGATTGCGAGTAGCATTCAATTATACCACCATATTTAAAATTTTCAGCTCATCTAAGAAATAAATCGATCAATTAATTTATATCGCCTTGGGCAATTTATTAACACATGATCTGGGTAACCCCATCTAAAAAAAAATAAAACACAATATTCCGATGAGTTTATGATGAACATCAACAAAACGTATACCCGTAGTATTTGAAAAAAACATCTGAAATCCTTTCCGCCAGAGTCTTGAAATTACTTGTGTAAATGTTTCTCATTGTTGTAAGGTGGAAGCCTCTGGGCTCCGCTAAATTCCGGATATTAAGAATAAGCCCGAAGCTCCCCGCCTTTTTATGGCGCAGACTCTTCCTCAGAGAACCGCGGGCCAACATTGTTCAGATTCAATACACCAATTAGCTCAAAATCTCGAGTCTTTGTTCCAAAGGAACAATGAAGTATTCGCCATTTCGCATTCTATTAAACGTTTACGTGCAAGGCGATTGTTCGTATTGTCGGCTCTTGATAACTGCAGCTTTACAATTCTCCAAGGGGCCCTCGAAATTGATGAAGGGCGATTTCTTCAGAAAAATCTAAACGTAATGATGTTAAATTTAGAAAATCAAGCAAACTCTTCTTGTCGTATTCACTGTCATTTCCATTAACAAGAAAGACCATCCATGTTTTAACTACCTAGGTACTTTAGTGCAACGAGAATTAACTAGCAGTTATTAAAATTTTACTGCTCATAACACCGCTGACTAATTTTGAACACTTCAGTTAGGATGCTCTAGCGCTTTCGTCTAATTAAAATTAAATTGAAATTAAGATCGTGCTATGGACTGGTAATGCATGAAGTATTCAATAAATCATTGAGATAAACGTCGATGCCATATTTTTCGAAGCTTGTTCCAAAGCATAAGTTAAAAATTGATGGAGACAGCACGCATCCCGGCCGTTTGCCTTATTGCAAAGAATTTCCTCCAAGTTTTCCCTCAAGCCACAAATTTGCATTTCGGTTTCAGTAGAAGATTATGGTAATTTGAATGGTGAATTTAAGAAAAAAAATAAACCGCAAAATTCAACTAAGCTCTAGAGTATGCGACATTGAGAAATCGAATTAATAATCAGTGGCTTTTTATCGAATGGTGAAGTTAGGTATCATTAGTGTAAAAATACTTTGTTTTGAAGATTATAATAATTCATGAAAGTTCGCACAACGTGAATCCTTTCGATTGGCCGAAAACTGGGAATTGTTATCACTTCAAGAATACATATTGAATTATTTCTTTCGGAATATAAGATGATTCGTTTAAGTTTGACAATTCATTGGTAATGTTCTACAATCGAGAGTATTTCGGAGTAAACGTGCAGCGGAGACGGTTAATTATATGAAGTTTGCGACGTCATTGGAATATTAATCCCCAGGGAAATTGCGGGGGCGACATTCGCGAGAAGAAAAATATTCCCCATTTCCACTCATCACTGGAATTAATTTGTTGTGGGTCTGGCGTACCTAGAGGGTCGGAATCAGATGACACTTCCGCTTCAAGCGCCAAGCAAAAGCAGAAACGAGGGGGTTGGTTTATGAGCTCCCTCAATTCAGTGTCGTTGCCGATCCAGAACAGGAATACTTCCGTGTTTAAGTGAAAACTGAATATGGAAATGAGGAATTTACATCGTTAGGTGTAGGGAAATGTTAAACAGATTGCGTGTTTTTTCGCCGACTGGCTCTTAATGATGCATCACATTATTCCAAGAATGGAGCTCTGCTTGTTTTGCTGAAAACAAAACTTGATGTTTGTAATATCGGCGTTTAATTATGATGAATAACGAGACGGTTGATTAATGATTAGAGTTTGTGCTGCGACACCATCAGAATATGAAGTTCCCAAGCAACAAGATAATCACATCGATTCAGCGGAGAGATTTCACGTGAATCATGTTTGCAACCCTAGCACCTTTCAACGATCCTATATTTTCACTACCTCAGGTGTTTAACGTTACAAGGAGGTAATTGGACTAACAATTAGTCGAGGTTTGAAAAAAGGGGAGCAAGTCGTTACTAAAAACCTATTCATTGTATTATTTTTGAACTTCAAACAAAGACAATGGATAAAAAAAACAGTTCCTTGATTCAATACGATTTGAAAATAATTTGAATTTCTTAACGTCCTTATTTCAGTAAAGGAACATTATTCTAAATATAAGTACCTAGGTACTCTGGTAAGCATTTCAAAAATCATAAATAAAGTCAGTGCAAAAATAATCCACAATGTCCCAAAAAACTAAAACAAACACTATATACTCTTTTAATACCTCGTTTTGACTAACTAGATCACTGTAAGCTAATTTTCGTGCAACCTAGAGTTTGTGAAAATGCAATAAGCATCCCCCTTAAGAATACGTTTGCCTAAATTTAAATTACTCTCAGGAGGTATGATTATCCGCTATCAGTCAAGAGGGTAACCACTTAAACGAGCGAGCAGCACTTAATTTAGTTGAAAATTCCCAGATATGTTGTTTCCATAAGGAAGATAAAATACCAGCCTCGACATTAGTATCGCTAATTATACTCCAAGTGGCTGAGAAGGGCTCCTCTTTGCAGGCCAGAATCTGATCCCGGCTGTGGTGTTTATCTTGGCCAATGTCTTATGTTAACAGGCAACCGTGCGTTCACAGATAGCGGCTTATTTGAATATAGGATAGCTGCGCCCTTCATTAGCTCCAGTCACACCACGCGTCACTTAACACGTAGCTATTAGAATTACTGTCATACTGATGAAAATTGATTTCGCCCTTCCCCCAATGTTATCTGATGGGCTGTTTCGCATTGAAAGCCCGGCGCTCCTCAGACGCTTGAACTTCGATTGAGTCAAAGGATTCACATTCCTTATTATTGGAACTTCGATGCAACTATGTATGAATTTGCGTTCGAGGGATATCAACCACGCATTGCAGAGGTAATATTCCATTTATATGTTTCGCGCTTCAACTTCCTATAAGGAGGAAGCGTTGCAAATTAGATGTTATTAATTAAATGCCGGAACATCTCTAGACTACAACACAAATAAGTTTTACTTTGAGCTATCGCGATCCCGAAACAAACATATACCTACGAGTAAGACTCATGTACGAATGATGATGTTTATTTTAGACAATTATTTAAAAAGAATGTTTGATGTTCATTCGAGTCATCATTTCCAACAATTTTTTGGTGCTGGATCCCAATCCATTGTGTTAAAACTAAATTGGAATGCAAATTCAACGAAGCTTTGGAGGTCCAACCCCTCGTTAATTAGCTAATTACAACGGAACTCGACGTAGAAAGCAACCAAACGAGATCTGTTGCGGAGTACCTACGGATTTCATACCCGTATATGTTTATGTAAGAATTCAGTTTGAAAACCTTTTTAAATATGTGATCTTGTTAAACAACCTAATTAACTTCGAAGCGCAGTTATTACTAATCACCTTCATATACAGGATGTCTCAGTTTTAATACTCAACAACAAAACAGTATGCTACTGCCTTTTAACACCTTATTTTTTCAATCTTCATTAAATTAAGAATAATGACCGCTTTTATAGATCTTAAAACATAGCTTTAGATTCAGAGATATTTGTTATTTACAGTGGGTTACAAACTCATTATTGGGAAAAAATTAAGTACTTAAGTCATTGTATCTTTTAATAGAATAAGTAGTGTTCTTCTATGGGTGTTTATGATTCACAATTTTCAGCACTGTAAATAAACAAATATCTCTTAAACTAAAACCGTTATTGAAGATCTGTGTATCCAAAATTAAATGAGGATTTTAAAAAAATTTAAAAAAATAAGTTGAAAAAGACAACAGACTATCTAAACCAACCATCAGCTAATTTCGACGAATACTAAAGCAAAATTAGCACTGATTCGAACAAAAACAACTTCAAATTATTTTTAGAATATAGATAGAATTGAGACTATAAACTTGTTATTATTAGAAACAATTATTGCAATTTATTATTCTAAATATCTACAAATTACCTGATATATCAGTGCAAATATTTTAGTGGGCAACTTAAAAGTTAAGAAAAAAGCACAAATAACATGGAAACTGCTGCATTTCGCGTATCTTCCGAATGAGTAAATACAGCAATCCATTTGAGTGCGTACACCATGTTGCTAGGGTCAATCCAAAAAGGGATAAGGGACCCTTGGAGACTTGTAGGTTCAAGCTTGGGCTTGTGATAGCCCGGTGTATGCTCCACAGCACTAACATGACACTCAAACATTGATATATAATTAATTGAATAGTTGTGGTTTGTTGTTGTTGTTGTAAATAATTGATGAACTTTCAACCATCTCACCGCATTTCTCTCGTCTACACCAGAACTAAAAGTTGCAAACGAGTTTAAAGGGACTGTTTCCTAGGACAACTTCTATTGTAGGGGTGAAATATAGTTCTACTGCTCTCTTCAAGTTTTGTGCACGCTCCTTCTTGAAAAGTCCCTTTTGCATTAAATAGTACACAGAGAAAAATATACCCATTCACTACCTGCAATTAACATTTAAATTTTATGCGATTTTAATTAATTCTCCTATTGGTAATTATATTATTGTTTCCGTGTTTTTCTCAATTTTACCCCTAATTGATTTCATCACTCAATTGAATATTCTATTTACCAAATAATTCTGTTTTAATTAATCAAAAGTTGTATTTTGTGGAAAATTGTGTTGGCCAGAAGTTGCAGGTTAGTATAAATTTCACTGTATCGCACATGGTCCCACATTATTCTCCAATTTTGGAAGTTTATACGTAGGTACGCAGTACATTACCTACATTTTTCTGTAGTTGAATAGAATATACTTTGAATATTCTTTAGTTTACTTCACTATACATATTTCATCTTATTTCGGAAATAGAGCCTAATTCGTCTTGGAATATATCTTGTTGTAATTTGTCGAGTCAGTACAAATTTAGTCCTATTATCAGTCTATGATCATATTGAGCATACAATTTTCTAGTGTTTCTTTTAAACTCATTCAAGCTAGGAAATATTCGTTTTACTTCAATAAAATACACTGGAACCCCAATCTCTAGAGAAACTATTGCTTCACTTATTTTTATTTAATAGATATTATTTCTAGCATTTCAACCCAGATCGCCACTAGGTCTTTTGCATACTAATATTTAATGACATTAAACTGTATCTTATTACGTTTGTTGTAGACTCGACGATATGAATATCTCCTCAACAATTTATGGCTGGCGAATAGGGAGCATAAAGGGAAAAGAAAATTTATGGATTCCTATAAGAACTAATGCTCGGGGATCGGAGCGCACTCAATAAGGCTTATAGGGTAGAGCCCACGCAATTTACTTGGGGTTTCTTTCTAAAGCGATGTGTTAGCCAAAGCCATGTTTCAAAGTTAAGATTGTATCTATTGACGTCTTGTCATACGTCTTGTCGAGGCGGGTAAATTCGGATAATACTACATGAGGGTTTTCACCTCGACACACGGATGGGTGCTAAAAATCTGTTTATGGAAATTGATCGTCGAACTTTGATCGCCTCTGGCGTACGGTAAACATTCCAGCAATCAATAAAGCGCATTATGTGAGAAAACTAACACTTGGATACTTTTTCCAAAACATTGCAGGTATTTATATTCAATAAATTCAGTAAAATCCCAAATTTTGTCTTTAGCATTTTAATTTTGAGAAATACAATGGCTAAAAGCACTGTACAGAAAAGGATGAGGAAATTGAAAAATAAAAATAAATGCCTGTCAACCTCCAAGAACTCATCGTGTGCTGATGTAGGTGGTCAGTGCAGAGCTTGAGGTTATTTTTCATGCTGACAAATGATGTTGCAGTCTGCAGTACATCTTTGGAGTGAGGAGAATTGAGGCACTCAGATGAACGTCCCTCCATTCAGTTCGCTGCAGTAATACGAGAACTATTTAGGAAAGTTTGTTCCATTCAATAAAATACTATAGTGCAGCAGATGTGTATTGGCTTCGCCATTATCATCAATCGAACTGGTCTTCATAGTCTGAACGTAAAGTAGTTGCTTTAGGGCTGAAGGAAAAGGCTTAGATTCTAGATGTTTGTAGGAATTTATTCCATTTTCACTAACGAGGAAAAAGGAAACATAAATGATATTACGATTGCCTTCATGAAATATTCAGCTCCATATATCGTGCTTTCCTCGCAACTAGCACTCGCAATGTGCACAGCCGATGTTGTGAAATTTACTACAAGTATGCTCGACGAATCTATTCAATAATATTTCTGCCTGTAGCAAAGTTCGTTACCTTATTCAGTAATTCTTCATTGGAATGTGCCGTAACTAATTAATTCTAAATAAATTACTGCTAATGAGACAGGTTTCGTTTATTTCATGTGAAATATATTTCCCGTACATTTCCCCAGTTAAAAACGACGTCTCTTCCCCAGCACCGTTCTTTCTAAGATTCCAAAACGATTTTTTATCGGAATGATGTATCCCCGGCACTTTATTTGCTCCATCGCAGGCGTTGCTCTATTTAGGCGGAATTTTAATTGCCATTAATAATCCCTATCAAGTCCTTGAGATTCCTTTCGCCCGAGCAAATGTCGTTGTCACTTTTAATTAAATAGATAGAGCTACGTCGCTTCGCTACTCGTCCCTTGTAAAAAGACGACAGCGCCGCGACGCCGGAGCAGCTTTTTTGTCGCCTGCAACTCACTACAAGTTTTCTTTGAAATTAAGACTAAAGATAAGATTCCATTCGCATCTCACTAGCAGATGGAATTTCTTTTTCCTCGCTTGATTAACTAAATACAACACCAGGAGCATCCTAACAAACGAAAAATTACCAATAATCAAAGTAGGACACAATATTTTGTTTCCAGCTCAAGACTAGTTGAGACACTGGGAATGACCATTGAATAATTGAATACCAAAGGGAATGACTGTATATTTCACTATTAATCTGGTTATTGCATCCAGATATTCGTGGAATTCGGAAACAAAAGTTTTGCTTACACGCGATTTTTTTCGTAGAAAGAATGTGATCAAATGAAAATAGGAATTCTTGTGTATACGTACAATTTTAATTTTACCCTCACAGACCGTCTCGAAAAACGTGATACCCTCGCTGATATATTTTTTTCTCATATTCGCGTGATGAATTGGAGGAAATAAATTAAAAGAGGAGCCGAGGTTTCGAATGACAACGGTTCCCTCGTACTTTCCGTTCATGACGACAATCACTTACAAAATTTCAATTTAAAACGTATTTCAAATCTCTCGCGAATGCAAACAATTTGTCTTCCCCTGATCCGAGTGGAATTCTTTTTCTTCCGTTCTGAATAAATGTCGTGTGATTAGAGTTGAAATAGAAGAAAAATTTTGACGTGACAAATGGCCTTACTCCACGAGAATAAGCCGGATGCAGTGAGGAAGTAACGTGGGGGAAATAGAATTTTAATGTAGCCGTTATATCATACCACTTATGAATAATAAAATTTTAGTTATTAGCGGCAAGAAATAATAACAGCCATTGCACACTTTTAATTTAGAAGATTTTGGTGATTGGTATGAAAACACATTCCTACGAGATAAATATTACTTTAGTGCTCATTTTTCCTAATTATGGAAATTAACACTTCCAATTAAAAAAAAAGTGCTTTTAATATTTGCGCCTAAATTTCAGATAAGGATAAACATTAAAATTGTTTGCAATTTTAAAGGCGAGCTTTCATTGGAAATTGATTGGTAAACCACACGGGAAAATTATGGGAGATGGGGATTTTCACCACTTTTCAATGGAAACCCCGAGGCCGTGTTTACATGCAGCCCGTATCCTGTCAACTGTGAGCAGGAAATAATCGAACCTACCATTTTGTGTTTCCCTCAATGAAAAATGTCAACGAGTTGTGTTGATTGAAGCGTGCATTCATGGAATTTACGTAGACGTAACAACTTCCATTTGTTTGCGATTTTTCCTATAAAATCTGCATATTTGCTCAATCATGACCACTCTCAGTTCAAATATCAACAGTTTTAGTATCGATTGACTTTTTTAATATTATCCTTTTAGTTAAAGTGTTTTCTCATGTACCTAAGGCAATTTACCTGTTATTTTTAATCTTCTAGTCCTTTTTGCATTCCTAATTAATCTAGAAAAATACAGTCTAATTTTCACTGAAATAGAGACCTTTTTTCATTATTTTCAGACTCAGACTTCTTGCGCTAATTTTTTTATTTTGTTTTCACTCAACAAGTCGCTAATTTAATTGATCCTTTAGTTCGTCTATCTAATTAATTCATTTAAAAACACGCTTCTCTTCGTATAACAAGTAATGCAAACGGTTTACGTTTGTACTGAGAATAAATTTTAACTACCTACTGCTAATTACTTGCTGTTTGTTTAATGAATTATGTCAATTTTATGCTCACGATCAAGCCCAACGCATTTTCTTTGGAAAAAAGAGAGTATCTTTCTCGGGGCCTACTCATTTGTGGGAGTCAAGCGACTTTTTTCTGTTGTGGAAATTTGAAAGTTTACACAACATTTTATACAAGGCGAGTTCATTAAACTTTTACGTTTGAATGAATTTTAATATTATTCTTTAATACCTATCCCGGAGGGATTAATTATGTCGTTGTTCCCAACTTTTCCAAGATAATAGAATCTATGAACCGCAAAAGACTCTTCCTATACTTCTTCGTTAAGAAGGCGAAATCATTGAAATTAATCTCATAAGATAATATAAAATAATAATATGAAATAGACGAACGCTAGTTAACTAGCCATGATTATTATCCTGAAGTAAATAACGTTACAATTCACATAAGATGAGAATCTGGAAGAATATGCCCTCTCAAATTGAACGCTCATGGCGTTTTTCTTTTTATTGGAGGAATGGCGAATTACTACTGATTTCGTGCAACGAGAACAGTTGTTTTCAGCATTTGCAGTTCAGATTTTGTATAGTTGGACAGGCGTGCAATTGTTTCAGGAATTTCTGCCGTGAATTGTTAGGAAATCGGTCAGGTCAGAGATTGAATACGTCAAGAGGAGAAGGGAAGGAAGAGTTTACGATGGAGCAACTGGGATACTAAATTTTCCACTACCTGCAGGAAATCACGAGAGAAAGTATAAAACGAGGATGCAAAAACTGACATCGCATCGTTTACTCTAATTCATGTTGCAATTTGAATTGAGAAAATTAGAAACTAGTTGAAATGTTGTCGCAAATATTAATGTATGGCAAATTTTGTTGATGGTTCGGCGAATCAAGTCGGTAAGGGATTTTTGGTAGAGGGAAAATTCAGTAGCACTATTCTTCTATACCCTCTGCTCTCCATTGATCCTAAAGGATCATTGAAGGACAGAACGCCTTCGATAATGGGCCAAGAGGCGAAGGACGCAGGGAGAAAAACAATGTTTGATCAGATATCATATTAGAACATGTTGTTCTAATGAGGGATTCAGGCATTAGGTCTGTTTTTGTTTGTAAACTTCCTACACTCTCCACCAGACTTGACCAATAGGCCACGCATTTAACGACATATACGATAATATGGCTTTTAAGTTCGTCGATTTTATTTTCAAATAACAACAGTGGGTAAATTTTAAGAAATTAATAGGTATACCTATGGGAAGACTAACATATTGTCGTAGGAATTTAATTCTGAAACTGCACCTTAATAGTCAACTTGAATAAAAATTATCATGGAAATCAATAATCATATGGTCTCAACTGAGATAAAAGTACACAAATCTATTAAATGCATTGATACTAAGCAGTATTGATGATACTATTGATTAGGTTGTAATTTGCAATATCTTCATTGAAAAATACGTAAAGTATAGTAAGTACAACAAAAAACGTCACTGCTGCAGTAGATTTCAATATACAGCTAAGCAATTGATAAATTCAATGGGCCTATTTGAACGTGCAGTTTAAAATTGAAGAGGGACATTGACTCAACCCCCTGCACTTACGGACGGCCGACATCAGCGTTCTTATGAAATACGCTATCCTCCGCAGTGACGTCATCACTTTAGGGGATGATTTCCATTAAGAAGCGCACTCTGGCGCCCTCCATCACACTGTGTCGATGGTGGAAAGGAGGAGATTATGAACTCTTCAGGGTATAATTGTGAGTCGAGTGTTCCGCTGTTATCCTGCCTTGTTGGAATGTCATTAGCATGCCTCTTCAGAAAAACGCTGCGTGTTCAATATCCACGGGGGCATTAACACTTTTAGAGTCAATAGGTTTATTAGCACAACAAATATCGGTGTGACACGTTCAGTTCTGGTGCATTCGTTTCCTTATAACGTCGATGGAAATTTTGTTGTGAGTCCCAAATTCGACGTCCATCCTGTTATTCCGTTCGCGCGTCCAACAGAAACTCCAGTTTGAATCATGAATTTGGCAAACACCAGAAACGCTTGTCTGTATTTGCGTATAATCCTGTGCAAATTCAGGGCAAGTTTCCCGGAGTGGAATACCCAGATTGGAATCGATTTTAGTCGGGTATTCCTTCATAAATTGGGATTTCTTGGTGATGAATTAGATCGCGGGCTTAATTCAACTGAATTCATCGATTTCTCAAAATTTTCCACTAGCCCGTTCCATCTTGAACAGCATAAAGTTGGATGGATGCACGCAAAGAATGGCTCGTAAATATGACTGCCCCACGCGTCATAAAACTTTATGCGATAGGACCAATTGAATGGTGTGACCTCCTCAATCTCTCCTTGCACCAGAAAATTCCTCCAACAAAACGAAGCATCAATTTCCGATTTATTGGCGAGAATGAAAAATTATTGGGGTTCATCCATCAATGTCCCGATCCAGCTTAGATTTCCTTCAAAAACGTTCCCCAGGTCTCCCAATTTTTGAGATGTATTGATAACAACTCCCTTTGTTCACAATTACTGATAAATATAAAATCGACTTGGTGTCGCATCTGCACGATACGTTTGATATTAATATTCTATTGAATGAAAGAAACATGTTTAGACGTCCTGTTTCATTTTTATCATATTTTCTTTCTTATATATTTTTCTCTTCACTAATTGCGTTTGTCAGTACTTAATTTTATCATATGCACTCCCTAACAAATCCCACCGTGTTCCTCTATATTTCACTAGGTATATCCCGCCTTTCAGGATCGTATCCCACAAAAGGAGCCGGAAATTCGTGAAAACTTCACATCGAATAGTTACAAAGAAACGCATCCGAACTTTCGCAGTAGAATTTGAGAAATGAGATTGAAGAATACTTTTATCCCTTTGTTTTCACATGAATAAAAAGTTTGCGTGAAGTTTTCCATTCCAAAGTTGGACGAGCATTAAATCGGCCTTGCTACTGTCCCTTTTGAAATTTCCCTTTGTCCTTTTCGACAGTCATCTGATCTATTTATCAAATTCTCAAATTTATCCACAACCGCTCTAAAATATAATTTCGCCATGAATTTTATAGAATATTTTTAATTCCAAAATGAACCGTTTCAAATGTTTTGTGTTTCACTGAACAAAACCTTCACGGGAATTAATATTTCCGTATTGTTTATAATATCGAGTATCCAAACGCACATGTATGTGAATTTTATTCTCTCAATATCTATGTTGAGAATACTGTTTGGATGCGTAAAAGTATTCTAATACTCTCGAATAATGACCGTAACGCGCTTCAGTTATTACTCTGATATAAAAATTAATTCATACAGGAGTTACAGTTATAAATGATTTTAATTTTCCGGTTCGATGTTTCAAATCATTGTTAAATATTAATTATCAATAATTGACAAAACTCCTATTTCAACAAGATAGGTACATAAATTAATATACATGAATTAATTTCTGTCTCATAATACGTTTAATAAATACATTTTTAATGCAAAGACTACTGTAATGAAATTATGCCATCATATGTGTGCGTTGGATGACGAAGCGAAAATCAATATTCATTGAACTGCTTGAATTATGAATTTACCACAAACATCAAATTTGACATCTTTATTTCCTCAAGAATGTATTGCACTCTTTTCCATTATACTGCTTGTAAAATGATGTGAAGTGATTACTAATCAATTAATCTTGATTCCAGGTGGCTGGAATTATACTGACTTTTAAGGCTTCTCCAAGCACCCTCCGTCCCAATAGAATAGGTTGGAGGGTTAATTTACTTCTAAATAATTGGATTTATTTACAAGCCGTACACCTATCTCTTACTTGTACACCCACTAGCACGAAACAACACATTATGTACTTGCCTTATGCTAATGATCTAAGCGTTAAAATAATGCAACATCCCAGTATTTCCTCTTCAGTAGTTCTACGTCAACTACAAATAATGTTATCCTTGAAGATGTCTATGAACTTAATGACGTAAAACCCGTGTAGTCTGAATAATTCCGGACAAAAATACGCTCCTTGAAGTCTACAGAGCACTCGAGGAGGGCAAATAAAGAGAACCCATAAATCTCATCATAATTACACATTAAAAACTTGTAGACTTTCTAAGGGGTTAATATATCTATTCACCTTAGTCTAAGAGCCCTTTCGGGGGAAGCAGACGCAATTTATTTTGTTTATTTTATTTTATTTTAATGACTTTACCAGTTTTTAAATCATAAATAAATATCATGAACACAATATGCGAATTTATGGCCAAAAATTATTTCATGTTGCGTGAATTTTCCTTCAGCATTACAATACTAAATCCCTCCTATCCCCAAAAAAAAAATCCTAATGCGTCTGTATGTAAAGAGAGGATTCCGGAACGCGATACCACAGATATCCCAGTTTTCTGGAGAGCAGGTGACTTATTGAATTTTAATATTGCCTCGGAGGGTTGAATAAATAAACTAGAATCCTGCAGAATTTGAATCGAATCGATAGAAACTATCAGGAGAAGCAGATACAACATTTTCGCGACGGAAGCAGTTTTTCCATTCTTCCAATACAATAATAAACAAGATTTATTACTGACAAACTGGAATGGTTCCAAAATAGTTGAAAAGAATTTTTCATCACTAAATTGGAGCAATAATGGCTCGCGAATCCATTACCAGCCTGCAATTTGCTCATAGTCTTATTATCCTTTAATTATTTCCTGCATTTAACGTCCATCTGCTGTAGCTAAAATATTTCAAATGTAAATATGCATCACGTTTATTATGCCCTGATGTCTGTTTACCAACCCTTCAGGAATACCTGAAGATGCTGTAAATGCGATAATTTTATTCCGAATTGAGGAAAAACATGTATGGTGGAGGCGCCGGGAGATTAATTGCAATTCACACTTGTAATATTTTCCTGCTGTTGATTGCATATACATAATCAATTCATTCAACACTGAATTCCTACTAACTTAGTTACCACTGAATCAATTCAACCAATTATTTAGTAACAATTTTAATTACATACAGAAAAGATTTTTTCCGCTTTTTGGAACACTATTTCGTTCAATATAAACAATGGATGTGTATAGGATAAAAGAATGATACTTACGGATATCGAGTCAACAGTACAGAATTTCTGTATTTTGTTACCACCAACATTTTAAAAATGAAATGTAATTATTTCCTTAGTATCACAATTTTAACCGTTCAATGTTATTTTTATGAGAAAACGAATCTATTTTTTATATTTATGAATTATCTATTTGAAAATGCATCCAACTATATTATGTATAGCGAATTATATTATTAATGATAATAGGTTATACATATACCAAGAAGTTGTAAAAATAGAGAAAATAAAAAAAAATTGAATTATTCTCCGGGCACCTCCACTATATATTAGAATAAAATACACAAATGCAGAATGTAAACGTTACATATAACCACGGACCCATACACTAAAGAAACCAAAGATCTTAGTGTAATTCAATGGGAAATCGTGCAGAATTTCCAACCAGCACCTAATGCGGTGTTGAACTTATATATTTACTCCAAGTTCTGTTAAGTTATGCTCGTTGCGAGAGTAAATAACCATAAATACTCATTCTAAATAAATGAGTTAGATTCAGAATCTGCATAATAATTCCATAAAATGTAACGACGTTGCGCAAGTATCAAAATGAAGACGGCATAAACAAACAATAAACCAACTAACATCCAGCTTTGCGGTGGAACATTCGAAATATCTGCAATGCAATGCAACTGGGAAGCCTTAAGATGCATGGTGAGTAAATTGTTAGGGAGTTCAGTTCTTTGGGGATATATTCACGAGTAGATTTCAATCGGTAAAAGTAGTTATTTACTGACAAAAAAAAGATTAAAAACGTAGAAATTTTTTAACGAATTAGTTATATTGATATAATTTGAAGAGCAGTTGGTATGTGCTGGGATATCAACTTTATTCGTCCCGAGGTTTCCAAGACCAAAATAAATAAGTAAATGGGAACTAATTGTATTTCCGGCCAAAGTTCCGTCCCATAAATCTGCACATAAGCTCCTGCAACTCGACTTATTTGAATTTTCCTCCAAGTTGATCGATTTCCACAAACTTTCCTCTTAAATCCTTCCGCCAACGGAAACTAACGAGTTTTTAATGGTGATAATAAGTTGAACGGCCCAGATTATTACCGAAATTATTAATTGGATGTAAACACGTTCACTGTTCTAATTCAAATTGAATTGGACCCTTCCATTCCGTACAATTTCCTGGGAATTAATGTGGTGAAATTCCCCAGGAAATCCCACTTTAATTCAACTCATTTATTGATGCGAAATTCAAATCTAAAGCAAAGAATGCCGGATTAAAGCTCACCTTTTACGGTTATGGGCCGGATTCGGTGCGGACCTCAGCGATAAATCGGCCAATATAACAATAGAAAGATTATATTGGCTCTTCTGTGTATATTTATAGAGCTGAAGTATGCAATTCCTGCATCGCCACACGAATACTGAATAACCTATGCGATGATTTAGCGTCGCACATTCGAATGGATTCCGATGCGATGGTAAGCTGAGATTCATTCGAAATTTAATCTGCAAGTTCCATCCAATTATTTTGTAAGAAATTATTTGCACGTCCATTCAATTATTCTATATCTAACTGGTTACTCTTATACCTACGTAGAGTTATTTAATACGTTCCACGAATAATTTTTGCTTTAAAAGAATTTTCTACTTACCTATTGTGAACTAAGGGCAGAACTACAGCAAATAAAATGGAAGCCCAAAGTGAATACATAATATATATTCCTAAATATTTTACATATAATTACCAAATATTTTCAACATATTCAATCAATTTATCTACAAAGTATGTGCCCAAACTTTATATAATGTATAGCAGTGAACCAAAATTTGCTGAAAATTTATGTTTATGCTTTTAACGAAACACATTTTTTACTGCGTCCCGTCACTGAATCAATTAATTCCTCTAGTCCGACCAGTTTCACAATGGACTATTGAAACAATAATTCCCCTCTTTTGATGCTATAGAAATTCCACCACAAAGTTGGCGCTTTAATATAAGGGGGCCAAAATCTTCACTTTATTACCAAACAATAGAATTTAATCAAACTGCTGAAAGCATATTAAATTATGCTGTAATAAATCATTCTTAACTAAAGTTTCTACGAACGACGAATCTTATAAAACATTATCCTTCGACAGTGTAATTTAGTTGTTTGCATGTGCGATCATTTATTTTCGATTATAAGCATGTGTATTGAATGATAAGTTAATATTATCAATAGGCTATTCAGTCGCATAAGCAATTCAATAATAGTTACACATGAGTACAATTATTGCCTCTGATTTTACTATAATCTTTGCATTTTACCAAAACTGAAAACGTAAGTATACCTTCAATTAATTTTCCACTTCCCCCCCTTCAAATTTAACAGTCTGCTTCATAGAGCAATTTTGTATTTCCTCTTCGTTGAATTTAATAACGAGACCTTCGAAGTTCGACAATTAAAATGGAGAAATTAGCAACATCGTTCATGTAACTCTGAAAAACCTGCTTCGTAAAAAGCAATCAATCCTTCTATAGAAGAAGCACTAATAAATTTCCACAAAGCATTCCTCTGAGATTAGAATTCAGCGGATACAAATGCAACGGAACGCACAATCTCCCTTCAAATGAATTTCGCTTTAGAATGATCCAATAAAATTGAGACTGTTAGGTACATTTCACTTTTCTACCACAACAAACACAAACAGAAATTCACAAGAAACCCCCCTAGATATTGGACACTCTGAGAGAGTGTCATAATTACCCAGAATGTTTCAATGCAAAGCACCTGTTCAACTCATTAATACACATCTGAAATTTCAGCGAAGGTGTAACGTAATCTTCTGAAGCCCTTCTAAAGACTAATTTAATGAGGTTTCCGGAAATGACCTCACCCTAAGGGTTTCCTGGGCTTGCTGAGGCTATGGCTGCGTGGAATCTTATTAATTTTGATAGCGTCGATTCATTTTAGATTGGGAATGTCCAATTTTCGAAATAAGACGTTTAAATATACTTTGCGTCGTCATTCCCGTTGTGGTAGGCAGAATGGCGTGCGGCTGAGGAACATTCCAACCCTTTTTATGGCATCTTTGCCGGAAATTCCACTCCAGCATTGTTCAAATTCAACGTAGTAATTATCTCTAATCCGTGAGCTTTTGTTCCACGAAACACCTACATCGAGAGATTCGCCATTTTATTTCGTTTAAGACGTTAGCTCGGGAAGCGTTTGTTTAAATTATCCGCTGCGGCGTTGGTCCTAACAGGAAAAGTTTATTGAGTCAATTAGGGACTATTGTGAATCGGGTAATGGCACTCCTTGCTGTATAAATTCGTGAAATTCGCCCCATTTCTAATCCGGGTTGATCACTCTTTGGGGACAGTTTTAATCAAAATTTTCAGGCAAAACCTGCTTTAAGTGTTCGAATTGCTTCGCTGTGTTGTAACAAAGTGAATATAGACAGGAATATAATTATGTGGTCCCTGATATAGGTAAACTTATTCGCTGATTCTAAAATCTGCCGTCTGTTTTTCATTAAAAACATGTCAGTGGTTTGATAGTAGAATGTAATGCTTAATTGGTTTTAATAGCTATTAGTAATTTGAAATTAAGTCTGGTCTTATTGACTGCAGTACAAGACCGCAGGCCGCATGCAATAATTTGACAATTTCCACTGGGTAAACTGGGGAAGAGGAAGTCCCCCAGGGTAATAAGTAATGTATTAAAATACCTCTGCAATCTCATCCCCCAGCTGCATTAAAAACTAATGCAATTAAGAAGTAGTTTTCTTTTATAAGTACGTAGAGCGCCGATAAAACTATTTCCACTTAAATTTCTAATTAGACCATATTGAATTTTTACTGTTATCCCTATGCTTAAAACCCGATTAACACGGTTATTCCTAAATGAAAATAAATTTTTATGGGAGTAGAGTGTGTACCTACACAGCTTCTCTCAAGTTCAAACTTCATTTATTAGGTGATAAGTTTGCGATTTTCGTTCTCACGTGCAGTAGAATTTTAAATAGCTTATAATTATTTCATTTCTACGAGTGCAATCGAAATTTATCTACTATGTACTATTTAATCTGGGTATGGTTTTTGTTCTGAAATTCGAATTTTGTTCCAAACTCAGGAGATTTATGGAAACAGCTTTGAATATTACTTAAATAATGATCCACAAAATTATCTCTTTTTGAATAAATATAAAAATTAATAAATTAAAAGTATTGCTCTAGTGTTTTTGGAAGATTTCTCATTTATATTGGTATAGGCATTTCTCTCCTTTAGGCGCAGGTCTTTAATGTAGACACATTTGAAGGAGATATGCCATGACACTGTCGTAGTTAGAAGAGGGAAAGCAGTATTAGTCGTTGCAAAAGGGAAAAATTCGTTAGTGAATGTTGGTCCTGAATGCATAAAAGAGGGAAAAGTCCTGGTAGTTAAAAGAGGTTGAAATTCGGCCGCACCCCTTAACGATTGAACCATTGGCAGATAAGACCCATAATTTGTGAATTCCGCATGAGGGCTGCATGATTCAATTTACCAAATGGAAGCCACTAATGAACGAACTCGATGTTATCATGAGATAACACAAAAAAAAGGCTGGGCGTTAACAGGATGTTTTTTCTCCCAACCCTCCCTTGGATATTGCTCGTAATATTCTATGGTGCGTTTAAATTTGTTTGCGGAAGCATTCAGAAGAAAATGTTTTCAACGTAAAATCCAGCGTTGAACTGATTTCTGACGAGTACATGTGCGTAGATGTCTCCATTGTCACAATCTGCTAATTAACCGTTATTACGATAGGCTGGGTTTATTTTTAAAGGAAACTGGTTCCAGTGTAGTATTTTCCAAATAGTAGGGAATGTGATACGCATTATTCTGCTTTTTTCACGTCTATATCTATTTTTGCATCTAAACATGCACGATAATTTTTTATAAGCTTCGTTTCTAATAATACGTTGGGGTACTTTTTTTATTCAGTAGATTTATATATTTTTTTGTTATTAATTATGAGAAGATCTGGCAAAGTATGACAGTGGAAACAAATTTCAAAGGAAGTAAAAATTTCTGGAAAAAATTGCAGCTAAAAAAATGTTTGTGGCTATATGAAGATTCCAGTACGAATAAAAATGTGGGAAGAAATGTTGGTTAAAAACAAATATTAGTTGGGATATGTATTGGTTGAACAAAACCAATATGTTACCTATTGGAATAGAAAATCCACTTTCACTTTATATTAATCTCAACTATCTTTATTCTTCCCTAAGGTGAATTTATCATTCAGTGACCCTAAAACGATTTTTTACTCCAGGGATTTTGATTTATTACAAAACCGAACCCTTAGAAGTTGCTTCCATTTATCAGGGATCGAGAACGACCAAAATTATGGAAATGTAGCAGGAGTTGTCCCAAGCATTTCTCCTTCTCAGCGAATCGCGTGATTTTTTTTCAAATCATTCTTGGAAGGAGAATTGACTTTTCTTTCTCATAGTAAATAGGTATTTCACATTTGGTGCTGAAATAAAGCACTGCGATATATATTTTTTAAATATTCGTTTTGAAGAGTATAATAAACGAAAAGAAATCATGTTGCTGTACAATTATAAAGGGAAATTATGGTCAAAAATCATGATATTTAGGATATAGATTTGTTGACTATTACAATAAACACAGTACTTATCGTAAAAATCTGCGGCCGTATATTCGAAGTAATCCTTGGAACGCGACAAGAATATAAATTTTCTATTGGATTACGTTGCCACCGAATAGGACAATTAACACGTTTTAGATTAACTTTAGCGCTGGCGGACATTTGAGCCGTGTTATTTCTTCCCGGACCGGGCTAACAAAAGACCAAAATCAAGTTACAGCAATGACGCGGAAACTATACGTGTTCGGCGACCCAAAAACTTCAGATCTCTCTTGTTCTGTGGTCGATCGACAGGAATTTATATCTGGCCTTCACCACTCCATTTTTATGGGCTGCGCCACTGTATGACTTTTGCAGACCTTTGCAAACTCATCAATTGAACCCTTGATCTTGTCAGATTTTAAATAGACGATTCCATCTTGAATATAATAGGTGTTGTCGTTTGGTATCCGTCTGTGAAATCAACCATTTCTGTTTCCGAACATGTGTGTTTCAAACCTACGTTATCGCTTACTTATTTACCCTGGATTTGACATAATATGTTGATGAACTAATAAGAGTAACAATATCCACTTGATAATAGCAGTAGTAGAAACTGCATATATCAACATAGGCATTCATTATCTGCAATTGATAAACATAACTACAATAATTAACAATACATCATCGATATCATAGAAGCTAATTGATAGCAGCGTGCCCTTGTTTGGTTTTAATCATGTATAGGATGCTTGTTATGATATTTGATATTCCTAATAATCCTGATCGATGAATAACGTGTAAATATTAATCGGAATGAAATTTTCATATTATAAATAGACAGGTACGTTTATGTTTTATTGGAAGAACGTTCTCTGGATATGATTTATGTATTACCTTAAGTTCATCCTCGACTTTCTTCTGCGTCCCAATGTGAAAATTTAATTTAAATTGTTTTCTGTTGGGACACAGGAAGTATTAATTCCCATTTTTTTAAATAAACGCGCTGATACCTACTACAGAATGAAAATCGAGAAACTTTTCCACATTTCAACGCCCCAATAACACATTATTAGCAGACTGGTTGTTTTGTAAGCCGAGCTAATGCCCGAAGGGCAGTTTCACCAAACCCCAAATATTACCGTTTATCTAGAGTTTCAAGACATACGTTATAAACAGATATGTGATTATTATTTTGCGAATAGCAGAAATGTTCCAGGTCTCTTACTACCAACAAATAACTGCAAAACATTCACGAAAATGCGAATCAATCATTATAGGGACGTTTTATCATAATTGCGCAAAATTTTGACGATGGAAACTACTTACCTTCTATTTGACTTTTGTTAAAATGAAGATAATACATCCAAAAATATTATACCAAAACTAATGCGGATTGGCCGAAGAGAGTGAAAACTCACCAACCCTCCTTGCTACAACGATGAATAATATTCCTATCCCTGCAAACCCATTCTGTGGGTATACGTGCGTGGAAAATTTCGCTTGCCAAGCCGAATAAAGAAAGGGCCCATAGTGATTTTAAAGCGAGTTAAATCATAACCGGGATCCTTTAGATTAGCATAATCGCCTTCATCCGAACAACAGTGTTGCCCGATAAGCCATCATAAGCCATCCGCCGAACGCTATCGCGATTATGCATGGGCTATTAATCCTGTATTCTACACCGGAGCCGCACCTTCGTCATCCCTTAAGTCAAGTGCAAGGGTACATTTGAAAATATTATGGACTTTTCATACGCCTAGGGACGCACGTGATGGAGATTATCGAGTTCAACTTACGAAGTGGGTACCCACCAATAAAAAGCTATAACTCCAAATAAAGTAGAGAATTATTATCATTTGAATAATTGAGGGCCAAATTGACCTCACACCGAATGATATGCATTTTAAAAGTTTTCATCTTACCCCTGTTCATAATTATCTTCCTCCAGCTACCTCCATCAATGAAAATGATATCTCCACAAAATTACCAAAGTTATAAGGTATTTGGGGCCAACTTGTCGTCAATCTACAAACAAGTAGAAGTTTTTTAAATGCATATTTGGGGACTGCGAATAACTTCGTCGCCAATTATTCAATTACTAATAACTTTCTTAATTTTTGAAGCTAGCTTTTTCATTAGAAGAGCAAGTTGGAGCTAGCTATTTCCAAGTAGAAGCAAGAAGAAAGTTTCTGGAATTCGTAGTAGACTATCGCTGAGGCAACACATATTATTGATAATAAAAAGTTCCCAAAAAAAAACTCCTATCTTTAAAACTATGATCCACGAAAGTTTAACAGGATTCCTACCACGCTTTATCGTCCTCCTTATTGAAACTGCTGGCGTCATCCTTGTTGCAAACTCCCTGCGCTGCTCCCTCCAAGGATTCTTATTTTGACCACGGAAGTGTTTACTGCTCACGTTATTAGGAAGGTTTACACCACTTAGCCTCCGAGGCCAGAATTAGAACGCATTGTTTGAAATAAAGGAAACACTGCAATAAAATATGGTCGTATCCGCAACTGTTCCATTTGTAGTTTGGGTAAATATAGCGCCACTAATCACGAAATTAAACCGAGCGAGTTTATTTTAGTTTAATTAACGTTTTGTTCGTTGTAGCACGTTTAATTTTAGTCTGGGCAAACAAATCGAGTGAAGAAATAATAAGCCTCTCCACGCTGATGTTCCGGTGATTTTTTTCCAGCCTTTCCAACACAATGGAATTAAGTTTCCGCAATACAGATGTGCAGCTTCAACGTTATAACTTCAGGTTTCGGAATATTTCCGTCCGAAAGTTTTGAGTAGCTGAAATCGTGCGAACTGCGAAGCGTGATATTTTCGAAGCGACTGGACCACCCTCTCCGGCAAATTTATCGTTCGAGCTTGAAGTGGAAATGATGCCTTAGTATTTGCTTTCTTATTTATTTTTGCCGGAAATCCTAGCGTCTTTCACTCTCGCAACGGCCAATGCAGGGTAAATATTGATCTTTTAATACAATCAACTGTTATAAATCCAGGAGAGGGATTAGCACCCTTCCAAACGAACGAATGTATTTACAAGAGTTTGCTCAAACTTCAGACGGAACGTATCACTTTCCGAAAAAAAGCGAAGTATAAGAGGGTGTAATTTCTCTTTTGTACATTTCATCTTATTTCGTGCCCTTCTAAACAGAATTTTATTCGTTTTTGTTTTCAAAGGCGCGATAAATGCGAAGCTTGTTTGTTTTTGAAGTGTGTACTCTTTTTAATTGTCCAATTTTAATAAATGCCTTTAAAACGAATGTCACTCCCTGGTGTCATTATGATACATGTCACAAACAATTCGCCTCTTTCGAATTGCCCGATTCATTCAAATATTTGCTCTGTTCTTTGAAGTTTACAATGCAATGTAGGTGGGTTCCTTTTTTCTAAAAAAGGTAATCCAATTTTATTTAGAATTAATTTGGATTTTTCCCCGAAAATTAATTCTACAATACCATTGAAATTCGAGAGATATCCTTCACTGCAATAACATTTTAGTTGGTATTAGATTTTTATTGGGATTTATTTTTTGTTGGGATTTAATTTTTATTGGGATTTATTTTTGGTGGGATAACATTTTTCTTAGAGTTCAATTTTAGTTGGGTTTAAATGTTCCTATAAATTCACCACCATATTGTAATACCGCCGTGGAGGTTTCACTTCCGTCGGTTTAGGTGGGTGGCAAGGGAATAAGAATAATGGAAATCCTCGAAGTGAAATATAAGCAAGGGAAGAAAAACAACGTTTGAATTTCAATCAACGTGAGAGGCCCCATATTCCGGCTTCCCTCCGAGCAAACATCATATCTTACCTCAGACATGGAGTAGGCAAACTAGAGGCAATCGATTCTTTCCGCCCTTCATTGAGATATACTCCGTCGAGGAATCAATTCCCTTCGTTCCGACCGACTGGACGAGCGCTAATTGTCCGCAGATCTCTGCCAATGAAGAATGGGGATGCTCCGAATAAATTATGATGGTTGGTGGTGAAAACACGCGCAAAACATGGCATCGCCTCCCGCAGGAAACACAAAAGATCCTCGGACGCCATTAATCATCTCCATTATCCCGAAGGCGCCAGGAACGTGCAATATCGATTGCAGAGTGCAATGATTTGGTGGGATTTCATCCTCTTGGCGAAAATACGAAATCCATTTGAATTCGATTTTTATTCCATTGAAAATATTCGCGTATTGAAGTACCGATTTCGAGAGGGAAGTGCACAAACGAAAACCTGATGTTGGTAGCATTGCTAATAAAAATACCATTTTTTACTTTCCGAAACCTAGACTTCAAGTATCTTCAGAAAACTGCAAATCGATACGACAGCTTGATATTCCAACTTTAATTATCTACGTCATGCAAATGAAGATTTTGTCCCGAGTGAATCTTGTGAAATATCAAATGATGAGAATCATTCCGACATAACATTTCAACTCGATCGAGTGATCGGCCATTTTGTACGAGGAAGTCGAATTTTGGACCATTCCTTTTCTTCTCTTATATGGACAGAAATATTTCATGTACGAATCATGTCGTCTATTTGACGATCCAACTCAAATATTATTAGGGCTCCCTCTCAGGACCTTCACAGTAATTTTTCCGACACACTCGTAAGTGGCTTCTTGTAACCTTAATACCCCGCTCAATACATTATTCAGAAAGCAACCTCCTGCATTATTTAGAACGGGGACAACTTTCTAACCTTCGTTACTTTTTCCCTAAGCAGTGTCACTATTTCTAAAAGCGGGAGTAACCCGCAATGAAAAATTCATCAAAACGAATCTGGATTAAGACGCATACCACTTTATCTGGAGACGAAATATTTATAGTCCAAAAAGAATAAACCGTAGGTAATCCTCCTTGAATACTTTACGATTATCCAAACATTATGTTTGTAATATTATTTCTTTTAACAGCGGGAATAATGTCTTGTGAATACAAACAAGTTAATTTTATGTGCTCTTAAATTGGCGTATGCTTGCAAGGTGGGGATTAAACGAGAGTTGTATACATTGACACCGCGTCGACTGGTGAAAATTAATGGAGCGATTTTCTTCAACAGCAACCATAGAAGTCCTAAATTCAATTATACCGCGGTGAATTTTTCAAAGCGAGGTGCATTACCCCCTTTATCCTAGACTCGAATATTCCCCGTCAATTATTCACATGTTTCTGGCTAATTCAATTAAGCTCCACCCCCGTTACGCCGGCAATATTAATGGAAGGAGCGGGTGTTGGCAAGAATTTGCAATAAATGATTAATGCAAACATAACCACCTCGGTTTACCGAGCGAAATTCGGGAGAAAATGAAACACTACAAGTGGGCTACGCAACTGTGTATATTAGATATACTTCCTACTCCTTCGGTGAATTGCAAATTCTTCCATTGATGGAGTGCAACGGCAGATTTTAATAAAATCTCAGAGTTAGCCTTCATTAAACTATATTGAGTTTGTTCGAGTGAACGTTACGCCAAATTGAATTCGCCTCCGTGACGTCCCTGAATGACTTTCAAGAATTCCTTTCTTAATGAATCGGTGATCTACAGAAGATGACTTGAGAGGAAAATGGAAAAATGTGTACTTACCTCTATCGTTTCCCTTGGGCAATAAAAACCGCCTATACTTGAGCATTCTCGCAGTGTATGTGAAATCTATCAATTGAAAACCTACAAAAAATTATATCTTGATCCAATTAGTTCCAAATCTGCAATCCATGTTAAAATGTATTCTCAAATGAGTACGTAACTATATTCGTTCTATTCTTCATAAAAATTGACCGTAGCTTATTGTTGTATGAGTAGAAATGCTTTCACATTGAAGAATTTTAAAAGCACTAGAGCATTGCCCTCAAAAATTGGAAATATTCCACATATAAGAAGGTACAATACATTTCTCAAGCTCAAAATATTATTCCAATTATGTTTTAAACGAACGGTACAGCGAAGCACCTGCCTCGGGAAAAGCTCCTTTTATCATATTTCCTCTATAAAAGTCTTTTACTACCTTGATATTACATGGGCCATATTATACGTATAAAACGAAAGTTGCTGCATCAGCTTTAATGATCGGTTTAGTAAAAGAAACAAACATCGACAGAATAGTTTTCAGTTCAAAAGGGTGCTCATTGCAGTTTCAGCACTCAACATAAATACTTAAATTTAAAGAAGAATTAATATAAGTCGATATGAGTTAGGATCAACTTTCAATGCCACTATAAAAAACGAATTATAATTGATGATTTATTAGTCAAAATAATAAAAAGTAAGGATCCATTGGGAATTTGCATAAGTGGTGCGTTCTCTCACACTTATTTTTGTCCTAAGATGTGTAATGTTTAAAATTCTCACAATAGTTTGTAGTTCGTTGTTTTAGCACATTATTTAGGAACTAAATTTTTAATTGATCTATACGGCCCTATGATGAATGGTCCTTTAATAGTTTATTTATTTGCTCATTATATTCGTCAAAATTATTTTTTTTTAATAATTCATACAATATACTATTTTAAAAATTTGTTTTGCTTTACCAACAAATAATATGAGCAATGAATAAAATTTAAAATAATAACAATCAAAAAACAAATAGTAATGACATTAATAATAATGTTAAAATTCATGATACTAATAATTTCGAATATTTGTGTTTTTCTAACAATAGAGAGGCGGTAGGAACGGGTTAGACTTATAGTCGAGTAACGTGAGTTGTCATGATCTGGGCATCTCGGCTGCCAATTTGGCGGAATTAATTTGAAGGCGTAATTAACGTGAGATCGTTCGTTGGCAAAACAGGCACGATGGAGCAGGAAGTAATGTACAGCCGGTCGCAGGACCTCCGCTCGCTGGACAGAAGTTAATTTGTTGTCCGGCGGCCGGCGTCACTAATTAAGCGCACCGTGCATTTTGTATTTTGGCCCAATTCGGGTCGCCAAATTGCGGAGGCCGGCGGACACTAAACGTGTTACGTAGTCAATTATCAACGGTGAACACGGAAATGGCGCCTCGGGTGCTCGAAAAATTGGGCTCAATCAAACCAGATCCGTAATTACAAATATCAATTTATTCAGTTTAACTAACAGCTCAACAGTACGATCAACAGAAGAGTCCGCAGTTTTCTGTTTTTCCTAGTAATTTTATGTACATTGAACATCAATTAAACTCGGTGTGAACTCATGTCTGTTTTTTTAGGGGAATTTTGATTAATAGTTGGAACAGTTGTGCCGATTTAAGTCTAGGATGACACTGTCTTTGAAAATATTCCTATTTACATTTTTACACTCGATTTGACGGTTGAAAGGTTCGAAAAGATATGTAACATATTGACAAAACGCGCCTGAAGCGGAGACAGAAATAACACCAGAAATCATGTTAATGGCTTGATGGAACATTGATTCGAATATTTTTAGCGCGTTTCGAATTTAGGCTTCTAATTACATCCTGTGTAGTCTCAATCTCTGCTTTCCCGGTTGATATTTATCAAAAGTTAGATTGTCTCCAATGTGTTTTTCAATATAAATGTAAATCCTATAATTGGTATGTGGACAATCAGCTAAATTCAATTGCCTTTTGAATATTTCCTACTATTAAAATGGATTTACACATAGGTACAAAGTCCCACAATAAATTGCAATTTCTTACATTGCTATTCCGTATTAAAATTGAAATTTAATATTGCCGAACATTCACCTCCCCATCGAGGGACTTCTTAATGATATGTAATATTTTACAGCTTTCGACAACTTTAAATCACTCGATGATGTCCCATTTTTTCAGATGAATAGTGCATGTTCCACATAATTATGATTTATGGTAATTACTCCTGCCTTTGGCTTGCGATACAAATGAATTGTTCATCCGGTATCAAAAAGAATTGTTCCTAATATGATATAATTTACTGAAAAGAACTGTCCTTCAACATCCACTCAAACGAACTGTCGTCCGAAATTTATGCATAAATCATGGGCATGATGGAGTTCGTAAAAGCTTTCAACGGACAAACCACATATTACTCTTCCCTATTGTTATGAAGCATGAGAATTAGCATGGTGAAAGGTCGGTCGGGGTGCGCCTCTTCTAGCTACCCCGTGGGTTGTTGAAAATTTGATGTGTAACGAATGGTTTGCACGATAAGACTCCACGAGAGACAGCAGTCAATACGTAAAATTACTTTAGAATTGGTAATGTTTCCTTTTTTCGGAATATCCGTTGCTGTTCGCCACAGAAGAGATATTTACAATGGTTACCTGTAGTGGTGGCACCGCAACTTAAACTTGTTCGTGACAGAGTGTTTTTTAGGGAAATATCTGAGCGAAGGCACTAATTGCAGACGAACCACAGAGAGATTAGAGAGAGACGAACTCGGGTGTTGGTTGAATGCAGGTGGTTGAGGGTGGTGGAGGAGGTGGGAGTTCCGCCGCTGAGTCTGGCAGTGACAGAGTTGAGCTGCCTCCTGCCGTAACCCTGGGTCCCATGTTGTCGTATTGGGGAGCAGGGCAGATCCTCCTGGGCAACGTGGCCATCCCGTGGTAGATGGGTTTCGTTCTGTGTGGTAAGTCCAACAAGTCCGGACACCTAGAGAGGTCCACCGAAGGATCTCGACTGACGGATACGGAAATGAAGATGTTGCTGAACGCTCCGGCTGGCAGAACGCTCGTGGAGAATTCAGGTGGAGGAGGGTAGATGGCTAAGGGTAGAGGTTCGCTTTCGATGGTTATGTGGACAGGATGGTCGAGCATTTCCATGTCTGGACCTAGGGCTTCGGTGCTGCCCGTTCCCCGGTCCGTCGTGGTCGCGATGCTGACGTCCAGCAGCTTCTTCTCTTGATCGCTGAAGCTGATGCTCGTCTTCATGTTCCTCCTCTGTCTTGTGACCCGACTGCGCACGCAGCAAACGGCTACTGTTGTGCAGACGACCGACGCGAGCACCGCAACGGATATGCACGAGATCAACCACCAAACTAAACCTTGTTCTGACTTACTCAGGGTGGTGGCAGTCACCACCTCAGGCAAAACTAAGCTGACGTTCCGGGTGACGGCAGCCAAGGAATTCCTAGCGACGCACGAGTACACCCCAGCGTCCGCATCGCTCACGTTGAAAACACTAATGTTAGCCCACTTGTCCAACACTCCTTCCTCAGTCTCGAGTATCACCCAAGTGTGATTTATCAGGCTGCCTTCGTACAACCAAGTGACTTTGGGTTCCGGATCCCCGACCACATGACAACCGAAGCTCACGTTACCGCCAGCTTCCGCTTGAACCTGCGGATGCGTTGAAAGCGTAACTTGAGGAGGACACGCGAACTCTTCAGAAGGAACGGCCTCCCACAACTGACCACGCCACACCTCCGGCTCCGCACAACTGAGCGAGACGCTCCTCAAGTTACTCGAGAAGAACCAGTCCCTAAACGCCCGCAATTCACAGTCACACCGCCACGGATTCCCATCCAAATCCAACGACTTCAAATGCAGATTCATGAAGGTCTTCTCCGAAAATTTACTCAGCTGATTGGACTTGAGGTTCAGCGATTCCAGAGCCACGAGGTGAATGAAAGCGTCGCGGTGCACCTTCCTCAACTGACAGTCCTCCAACTCGAGGGTCCTCAAATGGGGAAGCGTCGGGAACTGCTCCTGCACCAGCTCACGCAGAGGATTGCCGCTCAAATACAGAATACGCAGCCTCTCGTTCCCATGAAAAGTCTCCGCGTCCAGAGTTGTAATCTCATTGTCGGATAGATCGACTTCCACCAAAATCGTCAAATCCCTGAAAGCGTCCCGATGGACCTTACGTACGCCAGCGCTCCGCAGAAAAATCCGCTGCAAATTCACCAAACCCGCGTTCTTGAACGACTCTTTCGGCAACATCCCCAAAGAATTGCCGGACAAATCCAGCACCTGCATATCCGCGTCCAAGTCGCCCGGCACTAGGGTGAAAGCGGCTTCTCTGCACAGAGCAGTCTTCTTCCCAGACGTCCACTTGCATTGGCAAGGAGCAGGGCAATCCGTCCAGTCCGGGGCCGCAAGAGCCAAAGTCGACGCCAGCACAACGAAATATCCCAGCGCCATATCCTACATTCATTGTGCTTGCGGCGCCCTTATCACCCACATAACTTTATAACCCGCACCTAGACGGTTCATTTTGGTTTACAACCTTCACACCTCCATCTAAACGACTATCAACACTTTTTCAAAACACCAAACACCCAAGTTTATCCTCCAATTCAATCTTCAACTCAACAGGCGCTCTCAAAACTGCACCACAAAATCCAACGAGACTTTAAGAAATCCTCGCATTTAGAACAACGCACCAAAAATAAACTGCAGTTCAATGTATGCCGTGAACCTCCGTGGAGAGAGTATAGCACGCAACCGTTCTGAGGACCTTTCCGCCGCACTATGATTTTCCTCCGCAGCTTTATGGGTCGCGGTGCCCGTATTGTTGCGTCGGCGTTGGCGTCGGCGTCGTTGCGCTCATGATGCGCTCCTCAAGTGTGCAACCAGCATTTAAGCCGAGGTGCGATCTGTCTTTCTCTCTGAGACGCTATGGCCCGTTCAAATTTCACAAGATCTTACCCTCACTGAACATCTATCACACGGGAATGTTATTCGAACGCCAATTATTCCAACTAAAACCGGTGCCGCGGCGCTGATTCCATTTGAATATTTAATCGAATTTCATTCTACATGCGTGACAAATCAATTCACACAACATCAATAAACGACAATGCATACACGCCAGCATTCACAGAATTATTGTTTTGGTGACTATTAACTTTAAATGTCCTATCGAAGCTCTCTATCTTCCCATCACAGCACTTCCTAATCTTAGACTTTTATCATCGGACAGCTTTTACTCAATTTGCATCATTTTATACAACTAGACTATTCAAATTTGTATAATCAATCAAGTACTATACATCAAGTACAGCATCGATTAAAAACACATTGTTGTTTTATTTTAAACCAATAACTACAATTCTTTTTATCTGAGGCTACAACGGAATTAGGTGGACAATGTTAACATTTGTTATAGAGCAGAAAGCTACCGTTTAATTTTTTCTATCCATTACTCACTTCTCATGCCACCTTATCATCTGAATAATGACTGTACGTTCCTGCAATATTTCACCTTTGTGTCTACTCTCCAACAGAAATTAATCTAAGGCAAAAACAACCCACAGGTGATTAATTTGTTCCCTTCATATTTAAAAATTTAACGACAGAACTATCAACAAATACAATTTTCACGTTTCTAAGTCGAGTCATTTATCCAAATGGTAACATAAATAATTTATCGAATTCCAAATATGTTCAATGCTCTTCTAATCACCCCTCGTTAATAATCAATATTCAAAACTTCCTGTCGACCTCCCCTATATTATGACTTAATCCATATTACTCTGCATCTTAATTAAAAATTTAATAAATGTACGAGAACTCGTCCAGAAAAAAATACGTACCTCCACATTTCCAGATTAATTTCCGGGACATGGAGTTGGATTCTATTGATTGAAAAAAAATTAGCCTCCCATCTGTAAGAGGCCTTTCAACTTTAACAACCCATCGAGTTCCTACATGATGTAACATTCAGCACCAATCTGTTTCAGACCAGGTAAGATTTTTCCTAAGTTGAATATCTCAAACCCGGTAGGCAAGTATCACGATTGACTCGATGACATAGTTTTCATCGTGGCCGGTAATTAGACTCCCGCAGATATAACTCTAGGAATTTTTACTTTCGCAAATTTAACATCTGAATATTTGACTCCCGGAAATTAGACTTTCGCAAATTTGACTTTCGCAAATTTCGTGAATTTGACTGCTGAATATTTGACTTGAAATTTTAACTTTCCATTTCGAGAAACTGCTTATTTCTACAATCCATCAATTTCGAGGTACTAGGTGTTTAATCATCTAATTCGGTTTTTGGCTTGATGGCATACTAGCCACATCTTGTGCAAGCATTAACCCCTAAACATCGTCAGGAAAGTTTGGAGTGGTGCAATGCAAGATTGGATTGGCATCTTGAGTAATGACGGGTTGTGTTTAGTGACGAATGCTGAGTATTTTTGGGGATGCACGATGGTCAGATGTTGGTCCGACGAAGACGTGGAAAACACTCCAAATCTGTTCTCTGTCGAAAGGCAAATACACCGAACCGTAGGGGTTATGCTATGGGTAGCTACGCAAAATCCTGAATCTTCAAACTAATCCCTGACTGTTGTTGGAACAAGGTTAATATTGCAATCTATAAATAATACAAAATGTGCGCATTGAAATGAAAATGTACCTTTAATAAAAATTACTTTATCAGTTAGTTGCAATGGAAAATAAGTACATTATGTATAAGTAAACAATTTATCTCGTTTAACATTCTCCTCCATGACCTCAGTACTCATATTTATCAGCGTTTCCAAACAAACGAATTGGAAAAGAGGCTAAAGATAATAGATTTCAAACCTTTTATTTACGCTTCTGGTGTATGACGTCAATTTTGACGTGTTCGAGTGAACAATCACATCCAAGAAGTAACCCTCAATTAAAAGGGTACTTTTATAAAAAAAGGGCTAAATGAATATTTTGTGCGTGCATAGTTATCTATGCGCTCATCAATTCGTACTTTTTAATATTGGATAAAAAATATTATTCTAGTAATTATTTTATAAGCTTCAAGCTAAAGTTCCAACAATAATTTGCTCCTAATAATAGGGAAATTCAATTTATTATAGTCCAATACCCTAATTTGCTAATAATGGTCTCTCGACAAGATTACAAGAGAAGAATAATTCGATGAAGAATAAAATTATTGTTCAAATATTAATAGAATTAATTTACTCCGTAGAAACCTTAGTTTATTCTTTAATAATCGTATCTACTTTGAAATTACATTCTAATATGGTCCCAAATGTGTACGTATACTGTAACAAGTAACTAACAGAGTAGGTGGCTCGTAAATTCTGGATTTATATTCAGTATTAAGTCTTGCCGAAGTTGGTTTGGAGATTAAATTCAGTTAAGAATACATTTACTACAACTTTTACTGAGAAAAAAAGTACCAGTATTTTGTTACTTTATGGTTAAGGGTTATTGTGCACACCTGCAGTTGCGATACAAAAATTATTGAATGCAGCGACTGGGCTAAATGTTTTAGTTGGCACAGTGAACATTTGATGAGCTAAACCAGACAAAATGCATTTCATATCTCATAAAAATCGAATGTCTTAAGCAGAGTTTTCCGGAACGAAATTTAATTCATCTTTTGAATATCCATAACAATAGTTATAGTAATTTAATTTCCACATCTCATATGTTATAAAAATGAACTACCAGGAAGCAAAACACATGATCCCAAATACAAATAGAAATGAAGAGTATAAAAAAAGTGTTGAAGTGCAGCCTGCTTATTATGCATGGTGCGCAGATGTTCCTTTGGGTGAGACAAGGGACCAACAATCTGGAAAATGTTAAAGAGACGGATACCATTTGCAAAAAGATAATTATTGTAATCTGCTTTCCCCATGTATGCCCAGAACTATTGTCGTGTTCAAATCGATATGGAAATTTCGGCATATGCTTTAACTTATTCACAAAACAATAGAAAAATGTCAACAAAATTCTGTAGGTACAATCCGTAGTCCTTGCCAAGGCTTGGGTCGTTAACGACCCATTGGGCATGCATAAATTCCTAATAGTCATAAATTTTTAAAAGTCGAAAAATCGAAAATCCAGGATGTTTCTTGTATCCTTTCTTCTTTCCCAGAATATGTTGGGCATCATATCCGATTAGAAATGAATCAAGATAAAAAGTACATTTTTGACGATGTCAAGTTCATATTATTGTTAAGGGAAGCTTACTGTTTCGTCTCAATTAATAAATAATTCATCTTCACTGCTATAATAATTTTTATCGCTACATTCAACAAGCGCTGTTAGTTTTTTGCTTCCATAGCAATCTGGACAATTTCAGTGTATCTCCAGAATAAAAAATTTTGTCATCACTATCATTTTCATCTGGCGATAAAATATAAATGGAGTCGAGATCATTGTATGCTTTCAATATCTCAATTTACTCCAATAATTCTGCCGTAACAAGTAGGCATATTCGATCATGAAGTAAATCAACTAAAATTGCACATTCAAAATATTCTACACAAGCACCTAGTATACCCTATGTTCCAGGGATGGCCTGTATCTGTGCCTTCACACCTTGAACATGCCAGGAATAGGTATAGGGGCAAAATAATTCCAATCGACTGGGAGGTACAAGCACACAAGTGTAGTGGATCATTAACAACCCATTGGGCATAAATGGGTTAATATTGAGTCAATAGGCTCAGAATTATTTATTTAATATCAGATCTAGTTGATAGTATAGAACTCCATCGTAAATTGGAGAAAAAACATTTATTGTCCCTTTTAATTTCAATGTTTCATGTTTCGCAATATATAGATCCTGTATGGCACTTTCCTACAACAATGGAAATTAGATATGTACTTTGCGGTGACCATAGGTCGAAGCTATCAACACTGGAGCCATCGACCCTTTTCATCCGTAACGTAGACATCATCCTTTTCCGTTCGCGGGACTTCGTACCTGCATAGCGCTTATTTTCCGGGTAATCGATCAGAATGCAGAGAAAAAGCGATACACCGTTTTTTTCTCATATTATATACCTATCAGTATAAACTATGCTTCAATATGGATAATATTGAATTGATCAGTATCACTCTAATATCACATTTACCACTCTAATTGGGTTCTTCGTGATAGACGTAGTGCAAAATTCCATACTACTATGTATTACTAGAAGCCCTGAACGCGAGTCCTTTCTCCTTTGATGTGCTCCTGTTGCTCGCCTCATTTTCCTAATTAGGCTCGTTTCCCGTTTTAAGACGCGCCTTGAAGATTCCCCAAGATATCTGCACCAAATCTCCCCCGAACTCTGCTGATGTTGAAAGTGGATCAAAGTGTCTACTTTAAAAATACTAATTACCCCCACGCGTCTTCATACTCCATGAATTTATTATAAATTGGAACTCCTTAAATTCCTTTAAGATTATTGGTTTTTATAAATATACTTTTGAATGTAATGTTGAGAGGTATCCCTGTAGATTTATTTTTCATTCCAGTAAATCAGATACTCGGTGATATTGAAAAACATTTCAATTTGACTAAAATTAGATGTACCTAAATATAAAAAATATCATCAAATTTCAGTTTTTTGGAGTTTGTACATCTATAGTGCTATGAATTCATATAGGTACGTATCGCATTTTGAAATTTTCTAAAATGCTATCGAGTTGTTAATAATGAATATTTATGTAAGTCAACATTTTAATACTACTGGCTACTGAAACTTAAAAAAATTATAGCGATTTGAATTTCAACAATACTAGCTAAGTAGATTTCTATCAAAACCTACAGATTTCCATTAAAACATAACTTTTTTGACAAAACAATACAAAGTTCTGTAAAAATTTAAGTTTCTATAATACTTTACAAATACCTGTTATAATTCACAAATTTCTGTTATAATTTACAAATTTCTGTTATAATTTACAGATTTCTGTTAAGATTTAGATTTCTGTTAAAATTTACAGATTTCTGTTAAAATTTACAGATTTCTATTAAAATTTACAAATTTCTCCTATAATTTACAGATTTCTATTATAATTTACAGATTTTTGTTTTAATTTACAACTTTCTGCTTCACTTGAAAATAAACAGATTTCTTTTTTAATCTTTGTATAATAGTTGCCGTAAAATTCCCATAGATGGTGCTACAGCTGCTATTACAGAACTCTATTGTATTTGCTTGAATTAATTGCTCCCTCTGGAGTCATACATGCGAAGCATCATTCTCTTCCTGTCATTTCTAACAAGGCAAGGATCGCAAAATTAAAAAGAGCTTAATTGTCATATGTTCGCGTTTATAAAATTAGTGCCCCGTTAAGAAAGCGTACGAATTGCTAAATCGTTTCACCACTTCGGGGATCCAATTTGCAGTGATCGCGTAGCTGTCAAGGGACACCATTGCCATCGGGTCATACGGAAATGTCAAAATGCGCCTTACTTCGTTTCAAAATAAGTTATAAATAATTGGACATTGGTAAAGCGAAGGTGAATGACAAAACCCACATCCGAAACGCTCAGTATCCGCAATTAGGAACGTGAGTATTGTTTGATAACGTTGTCTGCGAATCGGCGTTGTGAACGTGTTTGGGCAAATGATCATGTGCCTTTATCTGCTCACTTGCATATTCTGTTTGTTCCACAATCCTTTATAACCTCGTGAAAGTGTGGCCAGCTCCATGAGCCTGGGCTCTTTGTTTTCTCTTGACTTGCACTTTTTCCAACATTATCGCTCTGAGGTGTGCTGGGTTATCGAATTTGGTGGTGAGAGGAGAGCTTGTGCAAATTTGGATCATTTTACATTCCCTGAGAGAACTGACTGGTAAGGAAATCCTATTCAAAGTTAACGAGGCGACGCTCGCCTTGGAATATCAATACAATGAATCAACGTTGCTCCTTGTTGAAAATTGTAATCAAATGGCATCTGGTTATACATTTGTTTATTTAGGTATTTCCGAATAAAGCTGATGAAGCAAAATCTGTATTTTCGTCATTACATACAGACAATTGTACAGGATGTTATTATTGAATGTGATGAGCTTTTATGAATCATTGCACAGATGGCTCTTTTTATTTTTTCATGATCATTCTATGAAAATATAGGTGTGACCCATTTGATTTTTTCGTGGTCTTTCCATGAAAATTATGTGCATGCATTTAATTCAAGTTAAATTTTTGCATTTCTCTTTAAAAAGTGCGCATACTTATTGGTGATTCAGATTTTGATGTGTGCATTTTAGTTGCATATGATTCGCTCATTTCCAGAGTTAGGTCAAGTCCTTGTATTGTTCTAATCGAAAAAAACGTGACTTCATGAATCAAATGCTGTACACATACTGTATTGTCCATATCAGGAACTACTCCACAAATTTTCATAATGAAGACGATATACAAATGTATTCCAATACTTGTCCTATTCTGCGGAAAAAATCCTATGTGAATGTGATACTTTGTTACGGAATTTGCTATGAATTCCATTACGAAGTAAAACTATTGAGCGTTGGACGTGAAAAGATGAACAAGACAATACATTTAAATGCTCTGTAGGTCTAAAACTTCCCATACATTTTGAATAGGTTTAAAATCTAAAAATTATGATGATAACATTATAATCGGTACCATTTTTCCTCCTCAAAGTTCTCAACTACTATAGATAAAAACTTCATGCCGCTTCTACGAACTTTAACATTACATTTCTTCATATATGCTTGCTAGCAAACTTGTTCACGCTGTTCGTAATCATACAGTGTGTCCCCAACGAATAATGTTTTCAGAGAATGGAAGAAGAATCGTTGAAAAACCACCCTTGCTTGGTGCAACACCAACGTACCGAAGCAAAAGTGGACATCGTCCCTGTGTGGATGGAAAAATTGAAAGCTGGAGTCTTAACTTGTGGTCACTTCAAAGAGTATTGGAGAAAGTGGGTGCCTAGAGTTTACAGCCCATCCACGAGAGAGGCAAGCTTAAATTGGAACTTCAATGAGGAGAGAGCGCAAAAAATTCTTTTTGCCACTCTAGAGGAGTTCATTTGCAACGGTGATCCGAGCATCATCTTGAACCAATTGAGCCAACTACATAAACCGCCATCTGTATGCGGGAGGTTGTTCAAATTAGGGGAACCGACCTACAGCTGTAGGGAATGCGGTGTGGACAACACTTGTGTCCTTTGCGTGGACTGCTTCAAAAATTCCGAGCACAGATTCCACAAGTACAAGATGGGAACTTCCGGAGGAGGAGGTTGTTGCGACTGTGGTGACAAGGAAGCGTGGAAGCGTGCGCCTTTCTGTGATGTCCACATAATAGGGACCTACCAGCAAGATAACGTGGAGAACAAGTTACCTGAAGATTTGTCCGAGCGGACTGAAATAGTTTTCGATGCGGTTCTTTGGTACGCGTATAATCTGCTAACTCTAGAGCACACCTCCGATTTGAGACTCAGGGACTCCGAGGACGACCTCTTCGATATAGACACTTACTGTACCATCTTGTACAACGACGAGATTCACACGTTCGAACAAGTCATAAACACTTTGAATCGCGTTATCAAATGCAACCAGAGAAACGCTATAGAGTACGTTACGAACATTGACAGGGAAGGTCGGGCTGTTGTCAAGTGCTCCACCTTCCAGCATTGCAATGAACTGAAGAACGAGATAGAAAAGTACACGAGCAGACATGGGAATAAACCACTCAAAGTGTTGGTGGTGCATACGAACGTAGTCGCTCACCAAATTTTCGCTTTGAAAGTTCTGTCGTGGTTGCAAGATTTCCTAGGACACGGGGCCGGATTCCGGGCTTTGTTCTGCAAAGTAGCCCTCAAACAACAACAATCAGATCCGTGTATTGTCAAGGGTATTCTGTTGCGAGATTCTCAATTGTGGAAGAGTGCCAGGACGCACTGGCATCGATTACTCATTTCAGGTATGTTTTCACTCTATTTGATTGGGTATTGATTGCGAAAAACTCCCTTAACGTATTGTAGCAAGGTCAATACTACTTATAATGCTAAAATGTGGATATGGTGATAAATTGTATATCCAAAATGTATCTTGTTTTCTTTGCACAATGTATTCGATGTAAACTGAGCCTGTTCACTTGAATAATTTACATATTTGCGCCGCCCAAAAAAACGAAATTGTTAAATGGTAAAAATAAGTATACATTCAGGTATGCTGCTGGAATACGAAAACAAGAAAGCTCTAGCTAAGATTTTCACGAAGAATTACGGACCCGTTATGAAAGACTTCATCAAAGACGACCACGATCACTCGTTTTCGGTGTCCTCCCTCTCCGTCCAGTTGTTCACAGTCAGCACTTTGGCTCACTATTTGATAGCTTACGACGACGTGTTGTTCATTTTGTTGAATACATTCCTATCCGAATGTACCAGAAAATGCAATAAGTTGGGGAAGTTGGAGTTTGAAAGGAATGTGCCGAGCGGATCGTTTAAACGTGCGCAGTACATGCTGTACGATTTGCGTTACCTTTTGAGCACGGTTCCTGAAACATGGAATGATGATTTGCGGAAGAGTTTTCTGCAAGGGCTCTCCGTCATGCTGAACTTGCTCACGATAATGGAAGGAATGGATTTCATAACGAGGCAAGTCGGGCAGCACATGGAATACGAACCTGAATGGGAATCGGCGTTCAATTTGCACATAAAGTTGGCTTATTGCATTTCTCTCGCGTTGAAATGGTGCGGTAGTGATCGGGTAGTGCTCATTAAAGCATATCGAGCCACTTTGAAGAAGCTGCATGAGAACCCATGTTACGATCAGTTGGAGGCCGGAGCGGTTCGGGAACTTGCTGACCACAGCGCCACCTGTTACTCTTACGACGTGTCTTCTAAACCCGTCTCCATCCACTTACCACTGTCCCGCTTTTTAGCTGGGTTGCACTTGAATTTGGAAAAATACAACTTGAGTTTCGACGGGCCGGAATTTCAAACGGTCAAACCTACTCCGGTGCAGATAATCGAGCCGGTCCTCCGAACTCAAGTGATGATAGCTCAGGTCCATGCGGGGATGTGGCGGCGGAATGGCTATGCGCTACTCAACCAGCTCTATTTCTACCACAATGTTAAATGTCGTACGGAAATGCTCGATAGGGATGTGCAGCTTCTCCAAATCGGCGCGTCTCTCATAGAGAGCAACGAATTCCTCATCCACATTCTGAATAAATTCAATTTGTTGAACTGGACGAATCCTGAATTTGAGGAGAAACTACTTAAAGAGGAAGACAGCACTCGGCAAACTATAGTTTTGCTCGAGGAATTCTTGCAACTGCTCATCGTGATTATAGGCGAGCGCCATGTCCCGGGAATAAGCAACGTCACCGTAGAGGACCGCATCAAAAAGGAGATAATACAGCACTTGTGCGAGAAGTCCCTGCCGCATTCCGAGTTGAATAAGACGATTCCCGACGACATCACCCACGAAACGGGGTTGGACGAGGTCATTCACGAACTGGCGGTGTTCAACAAACCAGCTCAGGGAAGCGGGAAGGGAGTTTATGAACTCAAACCCGACTTCTTCGACGACTACAACGTGTTCTTCTACCATTACACCAAAGAAGAGCTGTCAAAGTCTGAGGAGACGCAGAGGAAACGCCGTAAGGCCGCCGGGGAACTGGAATGCTGTCCGCCACCGAAGCTGCCGAAATTGTGCGAGTCGTACAACATGATCGTCAATTTGCTGCAGTGCGACGTCATGCTGCACGTTATGAGCACCGTGCTGTCTCGCTGTTCCAATCTCAAAGCCAGGAGCTTCTCGGAGTCCCAATTGCACAAGGTCCTACACCTGATTGGGTACGCGCTGCAGGAAGAGGAGTCTAAGAACTATCCGTTCTTCGTGTTCACGGAGAAGGCGGTCAAGTGGAATTTACCGGCGATGCTTGAACAGCTCGTGACGAGTGCCAGAGTTGAAGCCCATAAGGATCTGATCAAATGGACTGTCAATAAATTTAAACAGGTATTACTTCTTAGTTATGTTATCAAAACGATAATTTACGTTTATTTACTCTGAACGTTTTTATACGACAATTTATTACAATAAGAAATTTTTGATAACAACAATGTAGTGTAGGTCCATATTTTTGCTTTCTCCCTATTTATGAATCGCATATTTTACAATTCCTACAGAAATTATTATTATTATGTAGACTTCATTTTACACTTGCGAAAGTGGTGAAGAATTGAAATTTTTTAATGTCATAAAAAATCGAAGTTTTGCTAAAGTGGTTAACGGAGAGTATTCTCCATTATATTGCCGAAAGACGCAGGTAGCACTGGTACCAACTTACGCTATAGTGTACAAAAAATGCCCTTCAGATTTTTGCCCTGCCCGACTTCTAAAACTTGGTTGTGAAGAGTGTAAAACGTTATGTGTGGGTCAATATTTCTCAAGTGGATATGTCAAATGTTGTAAGTTTCGCACAGTACAATTCTTTCTAAATCTTTTCTTGTGCCGTTTTTGAGTATTCCGTAGTATATTGATCGGCACGATTAATTTTCAATCTGTATGGATTACAGATTTGTGTCTCGGAGGATTGCAACAGAAAAGAATTTTTCCCAAACTCGAAAACGGCACAAGGAAAGATTTAGAACGAGCTGTGCTATGCGAAACTTACAACATTTGACATATTTTCAATGTAATAATGTCAAATATGTCAGTTTAAGACAAATTTAAGCTTAAGATTACCCAGGGAAACTGGGTATTACCACGGCGCATTACGCATGTCATTACAAAAATAATATTTCTGAAGTAAATACAAAAACGTCCATCTTTTTATTGACTTGGCCAAAAAGGAGACAACAGGCAAAGTTTGAGAATTTTTTCAGATTTTTGGAAATGGTACTTTATGATTTTTTTTTTCATTTCAATAATGTCATCGATAATTAATTATTTAATTAAACATTTTAAACTTTTTTCGATAGACTGTCCAAAAAGGCTAGGGATTTGCCTACCCAACGTAAAAAAGAATTTTATTCTACCTTTAATAGTTTTGGAATTAGGAGTGTTTGTTTAAAGACCTGCACTCACATATTGAGAAAAATTGACAGGCTGTAATTTACGAAATTTTTAGTTTTGGGCCAAATGCTGAGATACGACCAAACTTTTTAGTGCTGAACTACAACATATTCGAGTTTCATCGAAATCTATCAAATCGACCCTTTTGAGTGATCCACTAGAGAAATATTGACCCAGAGTTTAAGTATGATGAGATCGAATAAATGTATCCGATTAGGTAAGCAACACCGCGGAGTTCCCCAAAACCGAAACGAGCGGTTCGACATCCGTCGATCAAGACGAATTGCAGACCATTGATGAGGACAAACAGAGATGGGCGAAGCTCGCAGCGCAGAAACGCGAGAGAATCCTCGCCCAAATGACCGCGATGCAGAAGTCCTTCATGGCCGGACACGCCAAATTGTACGGAGAGGCCATAAGCGAGGTGGAGAAGCCCGAATTTTGCGGCTCGGCTATGGACATTTCGGAGAATAGAGACGAGCAACCGGTGGCTTTGGGGCCGAAGCAGACGCAGCGCTTCAATTTGGAGAAAACGTACACTTGCATCCTCTGTCAGGAAGATCAGAAGGTTACGATGGACGGCCCTCCCTTGGTCCTAGCTGCTTTCGTCCAGCAAGCCACTGTGTTGATCCAACATCGGGATCCTAATCTCATGGACGTAGCTTCGCACGATCCTCTATATTTGAATGCCAATTTGGGTCCGGCGCCGCATACGAGCACTTGCGGGCACGTGATGCACAGCACTTGCTGGAGTAAATATTTTGAAAATGTAATGCAAAAGGAGCATAGGCGACCGTACCGCTTGAGGCATCCCGCCAGCTTCGACGTAGATAAAAACGAATTCCTTTGCCCTCTATGCGAGTGCCTCAGTAATACAGTTCTTAATTTACTACCACCCTTGTGTACGATCCAACCTAGTTCGGGTAAGAGCGAAATCGCTTTGGAAAATTGGCTGAACTGCTTGAGTAAAATCCTGAATAAGAAGTCTCGATCTTGCCACGGATTGTACAAGTGTGTAGGCGCCGCTTATGGAAATCCTTGTGATATTTGCGACGTGGCGGCGAATGAGGGTACCGAAGAAGCTTCAGGCTGTGATGAAAACTGCAAAAATATGTCTCATCAGAACTACTATCTTCCTGACGTTGAAGCGGTTACAAGGGAATTGGACAGTGATGAGTTTGTTAAGTTGTTTGAGTACGAGGGTCCGAACTTGGGCGTCGGGCAAATCGAGATGATAAGGCTGTTCACGCAAGTCACTTACACCCTGGGACTCAATGTGAACAACCACCCAACTGATCGGAGGCTGGCGCCGCTCGCTTGGAAGTCGTTGTCTTACACCATCCACACAATCGAATCGATTCTGAGAGATATGAACAAACCGCTGTTGGGAAATTTGTCTAGTCGGCATCGAGACTGTTTGGAATCCCTGGTGAGAATTGCAGCTGTGCTAGGATCAACTATTCCGAAGAGTTCGGTTATAAGGAGCCACGCACTAAGGTTTGTACCATAATTGTACTTTTACATTTCTTATTGTGAATTCAAAAGGTTTCGTGATACTTTGATGTCAGCTTTTTATTTATTCATTACAAAGCACTATTCAATCGCTTCATAAATCTGCACGACTAACCCTCAGACCAATACTTGATGGAGGGCTTTTCATCGTACTACTTCTGTATTTAGTTCAACATTAAAAAATCCTTAGGTTGGATCCCCAACCCAATTTTAGGTTTTTTTTTAATAAAATATTTTAGGTCAGATTACATTACACATCACTCCAGAACTGAATTGCAATACAGTGCCCTCAAAGCTGATTGACACTACTTGTTTGCAGATTGTTATCGCTATTCTTCGACAATCCATGCGAAGGCCCTTCAATCCTCCAATGGGATTCCGTGGGGATACTAGTGCCTCTAACATTCTCCCTCCCCAGCCTCTTGTCCGGCAGTAAAAGCGTGTACGTTCCAACTGGTGAAGTAATGGAATTGCACACCCTCCATCTGGTCTTCGTAAGCCACATCATAAAGATACTTCTCACGCTCGATTTGGCAACTCTTGACAGTTCCATGGAAACAGATGCGAAAGAAGACAGCTTAGTTCTCCAGATACTTTCGCGCATGTCCCGTAATGTAGAAGGCAAAAACGAAGAGTCAATTTGGCAGCGAGTGCAGGACGCCTGCATGCCGTTCTTGCGCTGCTGCGTCCTGTTCTACCACTACCTTACGGACGTACCACCATCTCCTGCACTAACGGAGGTAGGCGGGGAAACTTTCCAAAACATGTGCGCGTACCTAGGCTTACCCTCGAGTCCACAAGAACTGTTAGGTTCTCTGATGGTCCAGCAACTCGCCATGAAATGGATCGCGCATCCGGAAGTAGTGGATTACCTCTCCGGAACGCCATTCCAAATAGTCAAAGAACCGCTGTCCATAAACAGTTTAGTGGAACTTCCCAACGACTACAGCGAACTCATCAACATGGTTTCGTCGTTCACTTGCCCGAAGAGCGATCACGAAGACTCAAGAAACCCCACCATGTGCTTGGTTTGCGGCGAAATCCTCTGCTCACAAAGCTACTGCTGCCAAACGGACTACAACAACATGAACATCGGGGCGTGCAATTACCACACTTTCAAGTGCGGTGCTGGCGTTGGCATCTTCCTCAGAGTCCGGGAATGCGAGATCCTGTTCTTGGCGAGTCCTCATCGCGGGTGCTTCGTAACACCTCCATATTTGGACGACTACGGGGAAACAGACCAAGGCCTCAGACGCGGCAACCCCTTGAGACTCTGCCCTGAACGCTACAAGAAACTGCACACCCTATGGTTGAGTCATAGCGTCTACGAGGAGATCGCTCGATCAATCGAATCGAGCAACAACATAATTGCGACACAATGGCATCACTTATAATGTAAATATATTAGACCTTTGTGATTTTCATGTTGTTTCAATTGGTTTTATGTTACAACTAATGCATTATTTAGTGTATAATCACCGAAACTTCAAAATCTATTCTACCTTTGTAGTACTTAAAAATTAAATTCCATTGATCACTTCTCTGAAAAATGTTCTCAAACTATGGGTTTGGTTATTCTAAAGCGTTGCTGAATTTCAATTGATTGCTTTGACTTTAATGCACTTTTACATTGATTTTGAAGTTCGCGTGCAAGAATTTTCAGTGAAAAATTGTTGATATGACTAAACATGACACTAAACGAATTTGCATTAGAATTCTGTACCGATAGCTGCTAATACAGATAAAATATAAGTCTGTTATGAGTGAAGTGACATTGATTTCCCTTTATTTAATCATAAAGTACAAACAATAAATTAGATCCGGTATAAAATATGTCCGCAATCAACTAACGGTATATCTCATCGATGCGATCATTTTTGTAACAAATTGCACATTTAATATTTTAAAAAATATATTTACAATAAAATTAGATTTAGAATTATCCTAATTAAAAACAGCAGCTGCTTTCAGTCGTAGGATGCGACGATATACTCAAAACAGGTTCAGTCCTTTTCATAAACGGTTTGTGATTTTTCAACTTGTGAGCGATCGTCATAAAAATCGACTCCACATTCGCAGTGTGCGAATCCATCCTCGCAGAAGTTTCAAACAACTGCAAAATACATTTTTGTATTGCAAAACATTCATCGGACCGTGATAATTACCGGCATGTTGTATTCATCGGCGAACATTTGAGCCGTATTTATACCAACTTCGGGTGTCATGTCGCACTTATTTCCCACCAATATTCTAGGAACGTCGTGCAAACTGTGCTCGTCGCATTCCGAAATCCACTGCTGGAGAGATTTAAACGACTTTGCGGAAGTTACATCGTAAACTAAGATAACGGCGTCAGTATTCCGGTAGTAGTGTTGCACCATGCTCTTTCTGAAGCGCTCTTGCCCTGCTGTGTCCCACAATTGCAGCTATAAAATATTTCAAGCCCATTGTGGTGTTATAACAATAGCCAAAAAATCATTGCATTTAAACGGTCAGATATTTGAATTTAAAAAAAGCACTCGCCTTTATAGGTTCACCATCCAAATTCAAAACGCGCTCCCTAAAATCAACCCCAATTGTCAGTTCAGAGGTTTCCAAGAATTTTCTTTCGCAAAATCTGTAAGTTAGACACGTCTTGCCCACGCCAGAATCTCCAATAACTATGACTTTATAAGTTTTTATGAGATTTTGGGGTTCCCTTAATTGCCGTTGATAACTCGAAGATGCTGACGAAGTTGAATCAGTAGACATATTCAACAACAATCGTAGCAGAACATACACTGTGAGTAAAGAAACACTTGTTAGTCTACAATAAGAACAAACAATATTTAGTCAACAATGAAGTGCCAGGAATTGACAAGTCAGCTGTTGCTGACAGAAGCCAGTGATGACAGGAAGCGCCATCCAGCACATGAATTGTCAATCATCGCGACAAGCAAACGTCAATCGAGTAGTTCAGTTGTCCGAGCAGTTGTATCCAAATTTAACATTCGAACTACTCTTGCCATATTTACGGAAATAAAACATTTCTAGATATATAAAAATAACGGTCATAGAAAATATTTGTATGCAGATAATTATCATTATCAATGAGATTCTTATTTGATATTTTCCCATTATATTCCAAAATAGTTTATTTAGCGTAACTTTTGAAATGCCAGTTTCGTGCAAACACCCTGTGTGCGACAGTACATTGACATTTGCAGAACTGTCAATTTTTGTTCGCGGTGTATGTCAAAATGGCGTTAAATATCGGTTTGAGGGACAATTAATTGAAAAGGGTGTGGCACCCTTATACTGTTGAGACGAGATTTTCGGCGGCTGCACCGAAGTAAATGAGAGTCCCTGCAACGTCTATAAATAGCTTATGACAACGTCAATGTCCATTTTGTTAGGTTATACAGCCCATAAGTGGTCCTTTTTGGGAGTGAACAATTCGAATTTCGCGAACAGTACGATCACAGCAACTACATGAAAATGCTCACAATAAATTCGAGTGGGTTATATGGTAGGGTTGGCTCTTAAATATGTCTCGGTTAGCTGATTACTTTGTGGTTGTCGGATATGATCACGAAAAAGAAAGTAAGTCCAATGTTATTCTGCCTATTTTTGTTCATCTTTATTTGTGTGAGGAGTAAGGGAGTGCAAGTAGCTATAAGTCACCCTTTGAAGTTTTGAAAATTTTGCTATAGTTTAATTTTCCTTTTAGTAAACTGCTTATTCGTATTCTTAGAAACGGAGTTTTAAAAAGGGTATTTTGTATTCGTTTGAATTGTTCTAACAATTATAAAATTTTTTCTAATTTATTGAGTAATGTATTGAAGTAGCTTTTACCTTGTACCCTTTTGCTTTCAAGAATTACACTTAGTTAATTGATACTATGTATATCTTAAAAATAAAAAGGAATATTATATACTCACTTGAAACATCGTTTTGAAGAGTATAATAAAAGACAAATTTCGACTTCTTTAATTCAGGAATAGGTTTAAAATTACATAGTAACATATATTATCTCGTATTTTTCTCTTTCTAGGAAGCGGGATCAGTAGTGGAATTATATTGCAAAGGTTCCCAGAAAAAGATTGGGTTGATACTCCATTTATTGAAGGCATAGAATGGGTGAGAGTTATGCATAATCATATGTTGACCCTTTAATTTGCAATTCAATTAATGACCATACATTTTTTATTAGAACAAAAGTTGGGGATAAATAATATACTGAATGATTATTATTAATTATTTGAATGAAAATAATTATGCCTACCTACTAATTATGTATCATTTTGAATTGTTTGTAGCTACATAATATGGTAACATTCTACTGCAAATATACTAGTAAAAATACCAATAAAATTGGAAAAGTGACAATACCTTAAATTGTGCTATCAATACTTTTGCCACTTCTCTTGTTGTCATCATTCTCTTCATGCACATAACTCAAAATAACCCATTTTTGACTTTTGTTGTTATGTTCGCGGGTGTGCGATATAATTTGTATAAAAAAATGTCACATGCTGCTAATAGTATTATTTAGAAAAGTTAACTCGTGTAACAAATAACACGGTTTTCGCAGTTTTGTCAACCTCAGGGATGGGCCTTATCAACCGACAGGCAGGAACCTCGGTTCTTCGTTTCAGTACTTACAGATATAGACGCAAATCGCCATTACTGTGCTTGTTTGTGTTTCAATGAGACGGTCTCCATCACTCCGAGTAAACCTGTAGATGAGGTGATTAACTTGAGACTATATGAATAAATTTGCAATTTTCACTGCTGACAAGAATGGAATTTAATCAATGGATTTATCATCATACGATTTCTGAGTAATCAATCGATTGTGACGTTTTAGGAGGAGGATGCTGTGGAAGGTGAAGCTCCTCTTGTAAGACCTATACCTGCAATATCTCACCACAGCATTATGTACGCTCCCAAATGTTTAGTGCTAGTTTCGAGGCTAGATTACATCGAGACATTTAGGGTAAGACAAGCAAACTAATGAATCAAAAACGATACTTACGGAAACATATATTTTAGAATTGCCTAGGGATTATTTATACAGTGTATGTAGAGAACATAGCTGTACCGCTCGAAACGCTAGTAGGAAATATCTTAGGCTGCATACAGGTCCCTCCACCTGGTGGGCCTCAAGTACGGTTCAGCATTGGTGCAGGGGACAGGCAAGCCCTGCAGCCGCCCATCAGTCCTTCACTTCCCGTTTCACACACATCAGTCAACCTGTTATTCCATCAGTTGGGCATAAGGAATGTCCTAGTGTTGTTTTGTGCCATCATGACCGAACATAAGATCTTATTCCATTCGAAAAGCTACAACAGGCTGACTGAGGCTTGCCGCGCTTTGACTGCATTGATGTACCCGTTCAGATATAGCCATGTGTATATTCCTCTCCTTCCTGCGGCTCTTGTAGAAGTGCTTTCAACGCCTACACCGTTCATTATGGGGGTTCATTCGTCGTTAAAACATGAGGTGGCTGAATTGGTGAGTAGAATATATACTCATAAAGTAATACCTTAACCTTTTTGGGGTCATTGAGCACTGTTAATCATAGGAAAAATTCCCAATTTGGCATCTCCTTCAACAAATTTCTATCGATTTATTTCTTAGAATCCAATTTAAGAGACTACTTCTAAACCGATCTCAATAGGATTTTAAGCACAGTGTGCTGAAAAAGCAACGTAACAAGTTTTGATAAGTAAAGAACAGTGTTTCAAATAGATACTGTATTACATTACAAATAAAGCCGCATATTTATTCGTTTGCAAGATACACAACGAAAATAGTAAAACTAAAATTTGAACTTGTTCAAGATGGATGTAATAGTAGCCGATTTGGATGGCGGTTCGATAAATGTCCCAGATGGAGTATCCCTCCCTCTACTGCCAGAGCCCATATTAAGTTACACAGAAGATGCCCTAAGACTCATACTACAGCCTGAGCTAGGCTTTGCGGACCATGCGTTCCCACCATTGGCTCTGAGGGCTCCTCAACCGGTGATGTTAGACAAAGAAATTCGCTCGATATTCATGCGCACATTCGCACAACTTTTACAAGGCTACCGAAACTGCCTCACTTTGATTCGGATCCACCCTAAGCCAGTGATCACCTTCCATAAAGCCGCCTTTTTGGGCGAGCGGAACCTGAAAGACTGCGATTTCACCACCAGAGTGTTGGACTGCATGTTCTTTACTAGTTTCGTGACGGAACGAGGGCCTCCTTGGAGGCCGTGTGATGTTTGGGATGAGCTTTACAGCAATTTAGGTAAATTGTGATTCCTTATTTATCATTATAATGTACACGTCTTTTTCTATAATTACATTTTGTGTATATTTTGTAATTATTGTAATAATATTATTCAGGCGAATTATTGAAAATGGAAACTCAAGACCCCAGGCTAGTATTAGCGCACATTCAGGAGTTGGCGCAACAGCTTTATACGAATGAGAGTCCGAATCCTCAATCTTACGCTCAAAAAATTTTAATGCCGCCTGAAGGTGCGTTCGCTCGGATACATCAACCACCTTTTCCGATTGTTAGCGGACAACAGGTCCAAACTATCATTGAAGAGGGGCTGGCGAAAAATAACATAAAATCTAGGTTTGTTTTTTCATCGAAATTTAAACGCTAGCAGTTCTTGTTGAATATGGTCTAATCATTTTGTTTTATTTGTGCACAGTGGAGAATATTCTTGGTGAGACATTGATGTTGTTTTCGATGTTGGTTTCCTTGAATTTTCGCATAATACTCGATAATCCAGTAGAATATTAATAGTTTACATCATGTATTTGGAATTTCCACAGGTTATCCTCCCTACGACCTGTTCAACCCAGAATCGTGCCGATGGGACCACACTCGACCAATTTGAGTGACAGTAAAAACATCGTCAGTAATTCAGCTAGGAAGCTAGAGGTATTATTTGAATAAATGATCCCAATCGCTTTGAAATCGGGATTTTCCCTTAGGTTCTCAGAAACTGCATAAATTGCATTTTCGATAATAAGATATCGGATGCTCGCAAAACATTTCCTGCGGTGCTGAGGGCTCTGCAATCCAAAGCGGCGCGCTTAGCTCTCTGCAACGAACTTTCCCAACACGTGATAGGCAACAAGGCGATGCTGGAACACCAGCAGTTCGATTTGGTCGTGAGACTCATGAATTGCGCACTTCAAGATGATTCTTCGATGGACGAGCACGGCGTCGCGGCTGCCCTCTTGCCATTGGCCACCGCTTTCTGCAGGAAATTGTGTACCGGAGTTATACAGTTCGCTTACACTTGCATACAGGAACATGCAGTTTGGCAGAACCAAACGTTTTGGGAAGCCGCTTTCTACCAAGACGTTCAAAAAGATATCAAGGCTTTGTATTTGCCTAGGATGGACACAATTTCTCCTAGACTCGGCAACGATCTAATTTTAAGTCCGTCGTCTCCGAGAGACAGTAAAGACTTCACTTCCTGGCAGAACAGGAGGTCCATCTTGAACAGGGTTCAAGAGCCGAGCGCTTTGGAAATTGCAGCAGAGCAAATGCGTTTGTGGAACACTTACGAGACCGAGAAGCAAAGGGAACTGATAACGAGCGAAGAAAGCACGATGTACAGTCAAGCGATACACTACGCCAACCGAATGGTATCTTTGCTGATTCCCTTGGACATGGGCAACCGCAACCACCGATCTGACCATATTTTCGACGATGAGAGAGCTAGCAACAGCATCACGAACAGGTTTGTTAATCGATTTCTTTCAAATGGGGTTTCTAAAATTCAGTCGAATTCAGTGTTGCGGAAAGTGACAGCGCCGATGCCGAGTCCGGTTTCGAAGAGCAAGAAACTGGCGAAACGGGAATGTCCGTCATAAGAATGGTCACCCGTTTCATAGACAAAGTCTGTAATGAGGGCGGAGTCAGTCGAGAACACATCCGAAATCTCCATCAAATGGTTCCTGGTGTTGTGCACATTCACATCGAGACTCTCGAAGCAGTCCACAAGGAGTCCAAGAGGCTGCCGTCCATACAGAAACCGAAAATACTAACACCGAATATGCTTGTTGGAGAGGAAACGATCATGGACGGACTGCGGGTTTACTTGTTGCCTGATGGAAGAGAAGAGAGTACTGCTGGTATCCTAGGCGGTCCGCCGCTCTTGCCGGCAGAAGGAGCCATATTCTTGACGAATTACCGCATCATATTCAAGGGTTCTCCTTGCGACTCTTTCGGTGAGTTAATTCAACCTAATGCTTTCAATCTAATCTATAATATTTTAAATCTCTCGGATATATTTGGTTACAAATTCAATAACAGCGGTTATATTAAAAAAAAATTGTCTCTTCTTTTTTAATTTTTGCTTTTATTAAAACATATGGTTCATTTGTAAAGGACAAAAACAATAACTGGTTTCAAAATGCATTTGTGATGAAAAATTATTGATTCTTTTCAACTACATAGTTATTAAGAAATAAAACTAATAAATCGTTTTTATCTCTAAAACCCCAATTTTTCTGATGTACTTACCTATCTTTTCAAGCAAAAATCTATGTCACTTCTTCAGCTATCGTGACAAAATACGATTTTTAGCTTGCGAACAAGTGGTCGTGAGATCTTTCCCCGTCACTTCTCTCACGAAGGAAAAACGTGTAGCCGTGCAATACCTCGACCACCTGAACCAATGTCTACAAGAAGGCTTGCAGCTGAGATCGTGCACCTTCCAACTGCTGAAGCTGGCTTTCGACGAAGAAGTCACCCCGGAAAATATCGACACTCTGAGGAAGTTGATCAATAAAATAAGGCACCCGCCTGACGTTTTCCACCACTTTGCGTTCAGTGGCCAAGTGGTGGTGTCCCAAACGCCCCACCACAAGAGCAAAGAGAAGAACGCGACACTTCGCGGTTTCGCGAAGAAGACGCTGCTCAAGACGGCACGGAAGGCTGGTTTCAAGCAGAAGGCCACCTCCAAACGCCAGAAGTACGTCCTCCCCAACATGAGCGTGAACAACTCCTCGAAGTACATGACTTCTCCTGGCAGAATGAGTCTGCCGCTCACTGAAGACTTCGCCTTGAACCACGAAGACGACTTGTCCATAGACGACTTCGAAGCTGGAGCGCCCACTACCATAGTGCCGCCTGCTCCGACCGATCCTAAGACCTTGGAACGATTGGTGGAGCGGAGTTACGTGAGGGATTGGCAGCGTTTAGGTTTAGTGAACGCGAGCACATCTCCAAGCCGAGCTAGCGCAGAGCAATTCAGGTTGACCACCGTAAACTCGGTATATATGATGTGCAGGACGTATCCAGCGCTCATAGTGATGCCCTCACTAGTGCCGGATGAGTCCATAAGGCGGTTCTGCAGATGCTACCGACAAGGTAGAATCCCATGCATCACCTGGAAACACCCGAGGACTAAGGCTCTGCTGCTGAGGGGAGCTGGTCATCATGGGAAGAGTGTGATGGGAATGTTGAAGAGCCATCCTGCGCCTAATGCTTCTACGGAAACTACGTCTTCATTTGAACAGGTTAGATTCGATCAATACTCTATACCAGTGGTCCCCACCCACTGCGCTTTGAAACCCCGGAAAAAGTTTTCATTGAAATTTTATGTAAAAATGTGACTTTCGAGCAATTTAGGAACCTTGCGCACTCTAGCCTTCAACCCTTTGCCGTCAACTCGGGCCTACTTCCCCCGTTTTAATCCTGTCAAGAAGTAATGTCATTTGTTGTCTCTATACATGATTCACACTCGGGCCTTCGGCCCTCATTTTAATCTTGTCAAGAAGTGGGGTTATTTATTGTTTGTTTAGTACCAACTATAAAGCAGCAAGTGACAGTCTCCACACTGACGTGTCAGCGACTGTCACTTGACGCTTTTCCGCTTTATACATGGTGTCAAAAAAGTCCGGACTCTGGAATATATCCCGAATTGTTAATTTCTGAAAAAAACGCTCGGACAGGTCGATTTACTTTTTACGTAACCTATAATTTCGCAACACTCATTTGTTTTTTTGATGACGTGTATGAGCA